>ML272840.1:0-51452 GCA_005239495.1 Nicotiana undulata | reverse complement strand
CATTGTGAGGAAGAGAGTAAAAGCATGAAGGGTGATGCCGTGCCATTGTTTATTTTTCTGCCACTTATATTGTTTCGTTGTCGATTATGTTGGATTGTTTCTATGGATCACTTCTACCTATCGATGTGACTGCTTTATTTCACTTGCCTCCCTTTACTGCTCCCGTATCCCCTACTTGCCGGTTTATCTCCTGCCTTGTGTTATTTCCTGTTTCCTGCTGTAGAATAGGACAGGTTATCGTTAAGGTCAAGTCTAGCCTCGCCACTACTTCGGCCGAGGTTAGGCTCGGCACTTACTCAGTACATGGGGTCGGTTGTACTGATGCTACACTGCACTTCTTAATGTTGTGCAGATCCCGCATCCGGACCCAGTGGACCGCATTGAGGGAGTCACCTTCAGTCCACCCAGAGCTTCAAGGTATACCCGCTGGCGTTCGTGGGCCTTGGTGTCTCTCCTACATTCGGATTTCCTCATTGTCTTGTCTTTTTCTTCTAGTTCCAAGACAATTATGTATTTCTTTCAGACTTTGTATTTAGCACTCAGTTAGTTAGTTCGTGAGGTTGTGACACCCCGGTTTTGGGATATTTGCGATGTTGTTACCTTTATCATTTCATTATTCATTTTGGGAATATTATTACTTTTCTGCTGTAAAAACGTTTGAAGTGATTTGGAAATGTTCGGTAAAGGCTGAAAATTAAGGGAATTGAGATATTCCAGTAGAGGTTGGAAGTTTAATTGGCTTTATTATTGTTATGTTATTTTTATAAATGTCAAAGTGTTGTGTACGTTGGCTTGTCTAGCGGGTTCAACGTTAGACGCAGTCACGGTCTGAAAGGTGGGATTTCGGGTCGTGACACCTTCCCGCTACGTCTTCTATAATTTGCCTAAGTATTCTCTACCGATCGTGAGTACTTTGAATGTCGTAATTCTCTCTCGAGCAAATACCATAATTTACTAGACATATTCTCTCGAACTACACTAGTTGGCACTAATTTACTTCTCACTACGATCGCACCAAGGTTTCGTTATTTCTAATCCCACCTTTAAACCCTCGTATTGATATCTCACATACGTTAGGAGTGTTGTTGTTCAACAACTACCTAAATGCGTACTCTCTCTCTCGAGCAATATACACACTAAATAGTCATAGTCAATTAATGGCCATTAAATCAATAGCAATAAACACGTAATTGAACACGTTGAGAAATCCAACGGCTTAATTACATAAAAGCGTCACAAGAATTTATCCTACAAAAGGTTCCATCTAAACCCTAGATAACTAATTAGCTATTCATAATAGTATGCAAAATTACAATACTAGAATTCATAACCAATACTGAAAATAGGAAGAAAGAAGTGAAAAAACTCATAGAAGAATCCTCCGCCTTGCTCCATGCGTGTTCTTGCTTCCTTGGTTGGAATCCCCTTTCCAAACACGTCTCCTTTAGGTCGAATATGCTCTTAAAAATGCCCCCCCCCCCTTTTCAGACATGTTTAGGGAGTATTTATATGCTGGGTTTGAAGTCCCTGAGTACAAATTCGGGTCGAAGTCTTTTAATTATCGGGCTATATACCTCGCGAGGCAAGGCTTATAGCGCGGTCAGCCTTGCTACACAGCTGGCTACGCCTATCATGTAGCGTGGTCAAGATGGCTATAGAGCTGGCTTTGCTTGGTCTTTAGCACGGTAAGGCAGGCTATAAAGCTGGCTTTACTTGGTCTGTAGCACGGTTCAGATACTTGATGCTTTTGTGCTCTTTTCTTGCAATTGTTTCCTCTTTTTGTGCAACTTTCACTCATCTTTGTCTTTCGATGCTCCTACACATAAACCAACATAACTCAACTTAAACGTCGCACAATTAACCACTAGACTAACAACATGTAAGGTGTGTAATTAATGTACTAAAAATATAACAGTTTGGCCGCATATCACCAACTTTGATTAATACATTGATATGTTTAATTAAAATTACTATCGACTAGTATAGTACCTATGGGGTGCACATTGGTGAGGGTCCCAATCTTTGTTAAAGAATTAATTATTTTATTATTTTCAAACTAAATTTACAAAATTTAATTAGTCAAATAGATAAAAAGAAATTAGTCCAAATGCAATTTTATTATAATATTTCCTTGCACAGAAAATACAATTAATAGTATAAATAAATTATGTTTTCTATTTGGAATAGTAAGTTGAATTATATCTCTTGAATAATTAAGTATTGGCACTTAAAAATTGATATATATATATAAAGGGCATATTTGTCAAGTGCACAAGTAGACCACCGTCTTATCTTCAAGAACAATGTTTACTCAATTGTTTTGTTGGAAAATGTTAATACGTACAACGTATCGGCTTGAGCCATGATCGCATAGAACAAAATTTACTTTCAAGAAAATTGTAAACCAAAAAGGGTCATAATTTTTATGCAACTTATAGATTAGCTAATGAATCTTTACAGCTAATGTTTACCTCGAAAATAGTAGAAACAAATAGATTTGATTTGCGGTTTTAAAGATATGTGATTTATTTCAATACTAGTGAATAAACAAATAATATTAGTGTAAGTGAGAAGAAATGATGAACCAAATCAGTGTTGCTAGAGCAATAAGGACCTCGAGCTTGATGTTCTTGGAGGGCTCGAGGTGAGTAGCAATAAAATAAGATCAATAAAGTGAGAGCAATAAAATAGAAGAACAATTCTGACCACAATAAACGAGAAAAATATGATGGAATGTTCTATTGCAGTGAATAATGTATTTTTACAAATGATTGGGGTCCCCTTTATATAGGAGGGGAATGCTCTAATATGGTACATTTCTAATTATGGTAAATAATCCTATTGGTACAACTGTATAACAACCTAGTACGGACTTGTACTAACTCGTACAAATCTTATCCCACAATTCACGTCATGATCCACGTGTCCTTGTGAGATTCCCACTCTTTCTTGAGTGTCATCGAAATTGTATTGTCTTCTAGGTAGACTATGCCGGGTCTCTGATTTTGTTCCCGAGGTACGCACATCCCAACCAGACTCGATTTTTACTTCGAATGGGCCGAACTCGAGCTCGGGGTATGATTAAGCCTCCGAAATCGAGCTCGCCAATTTCGATCTTATACAGATAGTCCTCGCGATTCTTAGAATGAAATGATAAGAAACGATTTGAATTCCCGAAGTCCTCGATGATGACATCATTCCTATGACGTAAGCATTGAAATGACCGAAGCGTCCCCTCAGTTCTCTTCCCCAAAAGCATTAAGTGCACGCCATAGCCGATCGGCAATCAATGTCAATGAACAGTCGCCACATTCCTCTACATATACTTGTTTTCGTTTCTCATTAAGACATTTTTCACCTTGCAACGCCTATTTTCCTTTTTAAGTTTCCCTTTCACCACCAGTTTCTCCGCCGTATTAGCTCAAAGACCTCCCTGGTTTATTCATTTCTTCTTCCTTCTTCTTCTAAAGAACCGTGACTAAAACTTCCAAGTCTGTTCCTCAGAAAGAAGGAACCTCCTCCTCTATTTCCCGCCCAGCCGGTGGAAAACCGCCGGCGCTTCATGAGATCGTGCCGAGGAACGTTTCTTTAAAAAAGGACTTTACAGTCGAAAACCCTCCTGACATTCCCGACCGTCATGAGCATGCCTCGAGGTACATAAGATCGATTATGGAAAAGCACCTCGATGCTGTGAGAAGATAGTGTAAATGGGAAGAGAAGGTCTTGTTGCAAATACCTTCTCGGGAGGAGGACATCACAACCTACGTAAATGGGTTCCTCAGTGTATACACATACCCCTTTACGTTAGGTCCTCTTATTTCACTCGTGCTCGAATTCTGCCGAACATATCAAGTCACCCTGGGCTAGATCCATCCGTCCTTTTGGCGGATTTTGATGATGATAAGGTTCTTCGTCGAAAAGGCCGGGCTCGAGTTCACCCTCAGCCACCTCATCCGATTGTATCGACCTCATCTTTTTCGAGGTCTGATCAAACTCCAACGCCGAATGACCAAGCCTTTATTTGCTAGTAACGACGAAGACAATGATCGAGGTTAGATGAGCCGGTTTATCAGAGTGAGGACCGCCGATATTATTCCCAAGGAGTTCCTGCCGTTCCCCGAGAAAAGGAACTTTGAACGTAAGTGGAATTTTTTTCTTTAGTATTTTCCATAATTTTTACTAGATTCGCGTAATATTCCTTTCCCTTTTTCACAGTGGTCCCGTGGATGCCCAATGCGGTCCTCGACCTCGAGGACTGGGTTCGATAACTAGCTTCTACTTCATCATATGACAAACATAAGTGGCGGGATTTGTCGAAGGGAAAGTGGGAAGCAAAACACCATGGTTTGTGTTGCAATATTTATTTTCGTACTAATAATATCTTTCTTCCTATGACCTAGCTCTTCCGTGGCAGGTATTGGTGAGTTCTTTGAGATGAGGCCTCCCCCACCTGGTGAGGCAGAAAGATCTTCGTCTTCAAAGCCAAAGAAGGATAATAAAAGAAAAATACCCTCGAAGAACGATGACACCCAAAACAAAGCAGAACCATCTGGGGGGCGCAAGAAGAGTGTCGTAATCAAGATGGAGGACTCGAATTTGGTGGCTCGAACTAGAAAATCTACCGAGGCTATCAAGCCTGCTGAGATCGGAGCCGCGAGTCACGAAGAAGGGACTTCGAGAGAAAGAAGGGGCGAAGGCCCTGCTTCGCCTGATGTAGTGACTGCTTCCCAAACTTCTGGGAATACTCCAAAAAGAGCAAACTTTGAAGCTCCTCTTCCCGAACAGAGTGCCTCGGGTGATCTCCCTGAGTCCATGACAGCGGGTCATTCCCCGTCGCTTTCGGCCTACTCCAAGGATTCTATTAGGGATGCTCGGTACCTGAAGACGCCCGAGTTAGGTGGAGTCCCGAATATAGACGACCCCTTCTAGGGTTGTTTTGCCGGGGTTTATGAATCCGAACTAGCGGATCAGAACTCAATCTTCGAGGAGGCCCAACGCCTCTGCTCGGTTGTAAGTTTCTTAAAGGTGTTGCAACTTTTAATGTCGTACTTTTTTCTCTTGTCTAATCGATCCTTCTTTTTTGTAGGCCTTCCACAAATTTAAGACCGAACTGCATCATTGTGAGGCCGTGTTGTGTAGATCTTTGAACGAGGAGAAAACCCTCAGGCTTCTCTGTGACAAGAAGGAGGAAGAACTGAAACATCTTCAATCGGAGTTGACAAAAGCTCGTGAATACAAGGACGATCTAGAGAAGTAGGTAACCTATGTTCTGAAAAAATACGGGCTCCTTCTCCCTTCTTCGGAAGGTAATACTTCAATGTCTTAGCTGCAGCAAAAGGTTGAGATGCTAGAGCGTCTTCGTGGTGAGGTCGATCAAGTCAACTCTGAGTGTAATAAATGGAAGGCAAAGATGGACACCCTTGTTGCGGCTAAAAATGATGCATTGGCGAAAGTACTGGCCCTCGAGATTCAACTTTGGAATGCTTAAGAGAGAAACTTGGTTTAGGCTGGCAGAATAGCCGAGCTCGAGGCTGGTCTTGCGAAGGCTGAGGCCAAAGTTGTGGAGGTCTGGGCCGAAGCTAGAGAAATTCAAAGCAAGGTTGTTAGGACGGTGGCCATCTATTAGAAGGATGATGCTGATGCTCATATGGAGTTGAGGGGGGTTACCGACCAAACGAAACGAAGCAATTACTATGCCCGGTGTCGATCCCGGAGGGAGACCCTCGAAGAGGTCCATGCTAAAGGCTTCGATCTCTCCGAGGAGATAAAGCAAACTAAGGCAGATGGGGCTGGTGCCAAATTTGTCCTTTCCTCCGACGATGATGATGGCGTCGAAGATGATGAAGAGGAGGTTCACGAAGAGGCTACCCCAGGGGAAGAGGCTAGTCCCGAGGGAGTCACAGGTCCGGGGAAAGTTGTTTTCCCGGGGGGGAATGCCCCCAGTGTGTAGGTAGAATGTTTTCTATCTTTTTGTAGCTTTTTGTTATGTAGAATTCCTGTGTAATATCTTATATATATATATATATATATATATATATATGAAGAACAAAGGAGTTTCTTTGATCGTTTTTCTTTCCCTTCAATTTTTCTTCAAAGCTTGCTTGATTTTTGATGCTATATCGTTTGAGCATTGGTTCAAATTCTAGGTAGAGTAAACCCTCGGGTTTTGTGTTTTGATCAACAATCGATAATAGGTTACCTGTACCCAAATCTTAACCCAGGTTACGATGGATCCCAACACCGTTGTCAGGCAAGCCAACACTTAATCAACTGAGTTCGTTTATTTACCCAAAACATTCTAACACGTACTCGGTTTAAATTTAAAGCGTTCGGTAATAATGTATATTTTAAGCAAATTTTTAAGCTGAAATGACAAAAGAGCTATAATTTATAATTATATCTCAAAATAATAGTCTACTAACGTGCGTGCCAGGAACTAGTGTCACAAGTCTACAGGAATCTAGTAGAGCAAAATAAAAAAGAATAAAAGTTTGTCCTACTGTCTGAGAAAAATATAGATAGAAATAGCAAAAGGAAAAGCTCCAAGGTACTGCTGAATGTCGTCAGGAGAAGAAACTCACCGTGAAACCACGATAGAAACAATCAAGGGCGAGCTCCGGACGGATACCCAGATGCACCTGCCTCAAAACCTGTACAATTAAGTACATAGTGTAGCATGAGTACATAAATAATATGTACCCAATAAGTATCTAGTCTAATCTCGAAGAAGTAGTGACGATAGGTCGACTTGACACTTACTAGGGTCCAAACAGTATATTTAAGTGTAGAATTTAAAGAGAACAACAAGTACACATGGATAATAGAACAATGAATATCAAGCATACTTACGAAACAAGTTTACGAGGTGAAACCCCAACATACAAATTACGAATTTATTTCCAAGACATCTAACACTTTTAAAGTCATGAATAATATCAAACAAGTAGCATGCGCGCAATGTATCAGAAGGTACGGTCTGGGCCAACATAATAATAAATGTGCACTGCCGAAGGGTCGAACGACGCGAACCATAGATGCATCTATTAACCTATCGTGGTGTACGGCCCGCTCCCATGAGAGTAGTGGAAAGAATCACTTCGCTCGCGGAATATATATTGCGAAGCGGTCACAAATAAACACAACATTTTCCTTTAAATCCTTTTCCAAAATAATAATTCGTTTGAAAACACCAAGTTCTAGGATCTCTTGAAAACAAGCTTGCATACAAAGAAATCACAAGGCATATAGTTCAATCATGGAACTCACAAGGCATGGTGTGAACCTAACTACCCGGACATAGCAAGAATAGTCACTATGCACGGACTCTCATCACCTCGTACGTACGTAGTCCCCACAAATAACGACACATAGTTAATTACTTCACCTATGAGGACAATTCCTTCTTACAAGGTTAGAAGGAGACTTGCCTCGTTTCAAGCCTACTTCCCGGGTCAAGAATGAGCTCAAATCTCCGAATTGGTTGCCCAAGAACTCGAAACTAGTCAAACGTTATATAAATAAGTCAATCTATGCTCAAAAGTCCACAATTGTCTACTTAAATGATTAATTCAACCAAATTTGCAAAATCCTAAAATGTACCCCCGGGACCACATGCTCGGATTTCAGAAATTTTCAAGGGAAACAGTTACCCATAGCCTAAGAATCGATATTATATAGATTTTAAATGATTTCATAACAAATTCCTTGGTAATGTTCTCATTTTTATCAAAAACCTAGGTTTTTTTCTCTAAACCATGATTTCTACTAATTTTATGTGTTAATCTACCCAAGAATTCAAGTATTAACCTCACTTTATGGTAGGAATTACTTACCTTATAATTTCTAGGTCGAATCTCTCCTTTGCAAGCTCTCCAAATAGCCCAAGATGAAAGAAAATGGTTCAAAAATGACTAAGTACCGTATTAAAACTACCTCACTGCCTTCACGGTTTTCTCACCTGCGGCTCGAGGACCGCACTTGCGGTCTTCGCATCTGCGAGAAAACTCTCGCACCTACGGAAAATGGGAAGGGGGCCAGTGGTCGCTCATGCGGAAGGGAGTCCGCACCTGCGGCTCCTCTTCTGCGGGAAAAGGCCTGCACATGTGGAATTGGGCAGCCCCCTTTGAGGCCGCACCTACGGTCTTCGCACCTGCGGAAGGTCCTTCGCAGGTGCGGTCGCACCAGATCTGGTGCACCAGCAATTCTTCTAAGGCTGGTTTTTGCCTCGCGCGATGTCTGAATGGCATTCGGGCCCACTCGAGGCCTCGTCCAAATATACCAACAAGTCCTAAATCATAATATGGACTCGCTCAAGCCTTCGGAATGTCCAAAACAATGCTAAATCTAAAAATCATACCCCAAAACCTATTGGATCCAACTTAAGAACTTTAAGTTTTTGAATTCGCTTTCAACACGCCGAACCTACCTATACTACTTGGAATGACACAAAATTTTGCGAGCAAGTCATAAATGACATAACGGAACTATGCACAGTCTCGGAATTCCATTCGGACCTCGATAACACAAAAATCACGTTCTAAACCTCAATTTTTGAACTTAAGGAATCACATTTCACTATTTGGCGCCGAAACGCTCCCGGGTAATCCAAAACCCGTTCCGAACATACGCCCAAGTCCGAAATCATCACACAAACCTACCAGAACCTTCAAATCACGATTCCGAGGTCGCTTACTAAAATTTTTGGCCGAAGTCAAACTTGGCCTTTAAGGCCAACCTTAAAAAACTAAGTGTTCCTATACCACTCCAAACTCCCCCAAACCTCGAACCAATCATCACCGCAAGTTATAAATCAGTAAAAGTAACTACGGGAAGTCTGATTTAGGGGAACGGGGTCCTAGAACACAAAACGAGTGGTCGGGTCGTTACATTCTCCACCACTTAGACAAACGTTCGTCCTCGAACGGGTCTAGAATCATACCTGGAGTGCTGAATAAGTGTGGATATCTACTATGCATGTCCTCCTTGGACTACCAAGTCGCCTCCTCGACTGGTTGGCCCTTCCACTGGACCTTCACGGCGAAAAACTTTTTTGAACTCAACTGGCAATCCTGTCTGTCAATGATAGCAATTGGCTCCTCCTCGTAACCTAATCTCTCGTCTAGCTGAATGGTGCTGAAATCTACCACGTGAGAGAAGTCGGCGTGGTATCTCCGAAGCATGGACACATGAAAGACCGAATGAACTCTTGATAAACTGGGAGGTAAAGCAAGCTCTTAAGAAACCTCCCCAACTCGTCTCAACACCTCAAATGGGTCTATAAACCTTGGGCTTAGCTTTCCCTTCTTTCGAAACCTCTTAATTCCCTTCATCGACGAGACTTTCAACAGAACCTTCTCTCCTTCCATAAATGATACATCACGCGCCTTCTGGTCCGTGTAACTCTTCTTTCTGGACTGTGCTGTGCGAAGCCTCTCTTGAATCAACTTTACTTTCTCCAAAGCATCCTTCACCAGATCGGTGCCATATAACTTAGCCTCGCCAGGCTCAAACCACCTGATGGTAGAACGATATCGCCGACCATACAAGGCCTCAAATGGAGCCATATCAATGATGGACTGATAGCTGTTATTATAAGCAAACTCGGCCAAAGACAAGAACTGGCCCCACTGCCCTCCAAAGTCATTCACACATGCCCTGAGCATGTACTCCAATATCTGAACTGTCTGCTCTGACTACCCGTCGGTCTGAGGGTGGAATGCTGTGCTGAGCTCTACCCGGGTGCCCAACTCACTCTGTACAACTCTCTAGAAGTGCGAGGTGAACTGAAGACCTCGATCTGATATAATGGACACAGGCACACCGTGCAACCGAACTATCTCCCGAATGTAGATCTGGGCCAACCTCTCAGAAGTATAAATAGTAGCTACTGGAATGAAATGTGCCAACTTGGTCAACCTGTCCACAATAACCCAAACCGGATCAACCTTCCGCAAAGTCCACGGCAACCTAACTACAAAGTCCATAGTGATGCACTCCCATTTCCACTCAGTATAGGCATTTGCTGGAGTAGGCCTCCTGGCCTCTAGTGCTCATACTTAACCTGCTGGCAATTTAGATATCTAGCCACATACTCCACTATGTCTTTCTTCATCCGCCTCCACCAGAAATGCTGCCTCAGGTCACGATACATCTTTGTAGCACCAGGATGAATAGAATACTGTGAACTGTGAGCCTCCTCTAGAATCATCTTCCTCAGGTCGTCAACATTAGGGACACATAAGCGACCCTGAAGCCTCAGAACACCATACTCGCCAATAGTAACCTCCTTGGCACCACCTTGCGACACTATCTCCCGGAGGGCTACCAAGTGTGGTTCATCAAACTGTCGAGCCTTGATCTCCCCCAATAATGAAGACTGAGCAACCACTCGTCCTAGAACTCGGCTGGACTCTGAAAGGTCCAACCTCACCAGGCAATTAGACAAGGACTGAATGTCCAAAGCTAGTGGTCTCTCCTCTACTGAAATGAAAGCCAAGCTACCCATACTCTCTGCCTTCCTGCTTAAGGCATCTGCAACCACATTCGCCTTTCCCGGATGATAAAGAATAGTAATGTCATAATCTTTCAGCAACTCAAGCCACCTACGCTTCCTCAAATTAAAATCCCACTTCTTGAACAAGTGCTGCAATCTGTGGTGATCTGTATAAACCTCACAAGGCACCCCATACAAGCAGTGCCTCCAAATCTTAAGAGCATGAACAATCGCCGCCAACTCCAAGTCGTGCACAAGGTAATTCTTCTCATGAACCATCCGCTGACGTGAAGCATATGCAATGACTCTCCCCTCCTACATCAACACACATCCGAAACCATCGCGTGAAGCGTCGCAATAAACTGTATACATCCTCGATGTGGAAGGCAACATTAGCACTGATGTTGAGGTCAATGTTGTTTTGAGCTTCTGGAAGATCACCTCACACTCGTCGGACCATCGAAATAGGGCATTATTCTAGGTCAATCTAGTCAGAGGAGCTGCAATGGACGAAAAGCCCTCCACATACCGGCGATAATAACGTGCCAGTCCCAAGAAGCTCCTGATCTCTGTCGCTAAAGTAGGGCGTGGCCAACTCTAAACTGCCTCAATCTTCTTAGGATCCACCTTACCCTCTTCAGATACCACGTGTCCCAAGAATTCCATAGAATCTAACCAAAACTCACACTTAGAGAACTTAGCGTACAACTTTTGTTCTCGCAATGTCTGGAGCACAACTCTCAAATGCTGCTCGTGCTCCCCCAGGCTACGTGAGTAAATCAGAATGTCATCAATAAAGAAAATGACAAAAGAATCAATATAAGCCCTCAACACCCTGTTTATCAAATCCATAAATGCTGCTGGGCATTAGTCAAGCCAAAGGACATCAGCAGGAACTCATAATGTCCATATCTTGTACGGAAGGTAGTCTTCGGAACATCCGAGTCCCGAATCTTCAGCTAATGGTACCCCGATCTCAAATCAATCTAAGAAAACACTTGAGCACCCTACAGCTGGTAAACAAATCATTGATACGCGGCAACATGTACTTGTTCTTGATGGTGACTTTGTTCAACTGGCGGTAGTCAATACACATCCGCATAGTCCCATCCTTTTTCTTCACAATTAACACTGGAGCACCCCGAGGCGATACACTCGGTCTGATAAACCCCTTAGCTAACAATTCCTCAAGATGTTCTTTCAATTCCTTCTGAGCCATACGGTAGGAGGGAATAGATATAGGCTGGGTGCTTGGAGCTAAGTCAATGCAAAAATCAACGTCACGATCCGGTGGCATTCCTGGACGGTCTGAAGGGAATACATCATCAAACGCTCGAACTAACGACACTGAATCAATCGTCAGGGACTCGGCGGTGATGTCCCGCACATAAGCAAGATAGGCCAAACAACCCTTCTTGACCATACATTGAGCCTTCAGGAAAGAAACGACCCGACTAGCTGCACTAACTGAGGAGCCTCTCCACTCCAATCTCGGCAACTCAGGCATGACTGGAGTAACAGTCTTGGAATGGAAATCTAGGATAGCATGATAGGGAGATAGCCAATCCATGCCCAGGATGACCACAAAATCAATCATTTCAAGTAACACGAGGTTCGCTCTGGTCTCGAACCCACAAAATATAACCACACAGGACCGATAAATCCGGTCCACAACCACAAAATCGCCTACAGGAGTGGACACATAAATAGGAGTACCCAAGGACTCACGAGGATTATCCAGGAAATGAGCAAACAAGGTTGATACATATGAATAAGTGGATCCCGGATCGAATAGTACCAATGCATCTCTACCGCATACTGAAATAATACCTGTGTTCACGGCATTTGAGGCCACTTTATCTGGTCTGGCCGGGAAGGCATAGAATCTAGTTGGAGCACCGGATGACTAGCCTCCACCTGGATGGACAGGGGCTGACTGGGCTCCCCCTGCCTGGCATCCACCTCTGGGTGGCCGGACCGCCAGTGCTAAAATCATAGGCTGGTGACCCTGTTGAACTGCCTTGCCCCGGACCCTGGGACAAAACCACTTCATATGAACTGGATCCCCAAACTCATAATAACCCCTTGGCACCATAGCTTGCTGCCCGTAAGAAGAAGAACCCTGAATAGTTGGAGGACGGCATGAACCCTCCGGCATAACACTGAAATAAGGATTGGGAGACCCCTGGTGACCAAAATACCTGCCGGAGGAACCCTGAATAGCTGGAGGGCGATAAGAACTCTCTGGCATAATGCTTAACTAAGGCCTCGTCGAAGCACCTCGAGGAGGTGGTGGGTGTGCTGAATATGGGGGCTTACCAGGCTGGCCCCTACCAAACTGACCTCTGCCCTTGGCTGGAGCACCTCTGAAATCCGCAAAAAATTGAGCTCTCTTATCCTGCTGCCCCTGCTCTCTGCTCCTCAATCGATAACCCTCAATCCTGCGAGCAATCTCTACCACAAGCTGATAAAGAGTCCCAATCTCCACCTCTCAGGCCATGCTGACCCTAATACCAGAGTGCAACCCAGCTACAAATCTTCGCACTCTCTCTGTGTCAGTAGGAAGTATCATAAGTGAATGACGAGACAACTAAAAAAACCTAGCCTCGTAGTCGGTCACTGACATCTGACCCTGCTCCAGCTGCTCAAGCTGATACCGCAACTCTTCCCTCTCAAAGGGTGGAATATACCTGTCCAGGAATAGCTAAGTGAACTGCTTCCAATTGATGGGGGGAGAATCTACCGGCCTGCCAAGAATGTAGGACTGCTATCATCTACGGGACCTGCCCTCTAACTGGAAAGTAGTGAAGTCAACTCCATGGACTCCAGTATCCTCATGTTGTGGAGTATGTCCCTGCACCTATCAATAAAGTCCTGGGCATCCTCATGACGCTCACCTCCAAAGACTGGAGGGTGTAGTTTGGTCCATCTGTCTAATAACTTCTGCGGATCGCTGTCCGCAGCTGGTCTGGGCTCAGGTGCTGCTGCTGCTACTAGCTGGACCCCACCCACGGGCAGTGTACCGGGGGTTTGATAAATTGCTACTGCATGTCCAGCGGCCTAGGCAGTAGGGGTCTGTGCTCCCCCTCCCGCCTGAGATGTGGCCGGGTCCACTGGAAATAAACCAGCCTAAGTCATGGTGTCCATTATCCGCATCATACGACCCATGACCTCCTGAAATCCCGGCGCCGTCATGATATCCAACGGGGTAGGATCTGCTGCAGGCGCCACATCCTGCTCCTCAGTGATATGATCCTCTGCTGGATCCGCTGGCGGTGCAACTGGGGCAGCTATGGGATGCCCTCGTCCCATACCTCGGGCCGGTGCCCTCCCACGACTTCTGCCACGACCTTTAACGATGGGGGTAGCGGCCCGACCCGGGTCCAGAACATCGATTGCGCGCGTCCTCACCATCTGTGAGAGAATAGAAGAGTGAGATTTAGTATACCATCAACTGCACGATAGAAGATGAATAAAAAGATATTTCCTAACACCCTATTGCCGAACCGATCCGCAAGACTCTATTAGGTTTGCCCGTAACTTGTGAGACCTACGTGAACCTAGAGCTCTTATACCACATTTTCACGACCCAAATCCTAACCCAAGTCGCGATGGCGCCCAACACCGTTTTTAGGCAAGCCAACACTTAATCAACTAGTGAGTTCTTTTATTTACCCAAAACACTCTAACACGTACTCGGTTTACATTTAAAATGTTCGGTAATATTGTATATCTTAAGCAAATTTTTAAGATGAAATGAAAAAATAGTTATAATTTATAATTAGATCTCAAAAGAATAGTCTACTAACGTGCGTGTCAGGAACTAGTGTCACAATTTTACAAGCATCTAGCAAAGTAAAATCAAAAGGAATAAAAGTCTGTTCTGTTGTCTGAGAAAAATATAGACAGAAATAGCAAAAGGAAAAGCTCCAAGGTGGTGCTTAATGTCATCAGGAGAAGCAGCTCACCGTGAAACCACGACAGAAATCAATCAAGGGCGAGCTCCGGACGGACACCTAGATGCACCTGCCTCAGAACCTGTACAATTAAGTACACAGCGTAGCATAAGTACATAAATAATATGTACCCAGTAAGTATCCAGTCTAATCTCGAAGAAGTAGTGACGAGAGGTCGACTTGACATTTACTAGGGTCCAAACAGTATATCTAAGTGTAGAATTTAAAAAGATCACAAAGTACACATGGATAATAGAACTATGAATATCAAGCATACTTACGAAACCGTTTACGAGGCGAAACCCCAATATACAAATTATGAATTTATTTCCAATACATCTAACAGTTTTGAAGTTATGAATAATATCAAACAAGTAGCATGAGCGCAATGCATCAGAAGGTACGATCTGGGCCAACATAATAATAAATGTGCACTGCCAAAGGGTCGAACGACGCGAACCATAGATGCAACTATTAACCTGCCGTGGCGTACAACCCGCACCCATAAGAGTAGTGGAAAGAATCATTGCGCTCGTGGAATATATATTGCGAAGCGGTCACAAATAACACAACATTTTCCTTTAAATCCTTTTCCAAAATAATAATTCATTCGAAAACACCAAGTTCTAGTATTTCTTGAAAACAAGCTTGCATACAAAGAAATCACAAGGAATATAGTTCAATCATGGAACTCACAAGGCATGGTGTGAACCTAACTAACCTGTTATAGAAGGAATAGTCACTACGCACGGACTCTCGTCACCTCGTACGTACGTAGTCCCCACAAATAACGACACACAGTTAATTACTTCACCTATGGGGACAATTCCCTCTTACAAGGTTAGATATAAGACTTACCTCGTTTCAAGCCTACTTTCCGGGTCAAGAATGCACTCAAATCTCCGAATTGGTCGCCCAAGAACTCGAAACTAGTCAAACGTTATATAAATAAGTCAATCTATGCTCAAAAGTCAAAAATTCTCTTACTTAAATGATTAATTCAACCAAATTTGCAACATCCTAAAATGTACCATCGGGCCCACATGCTCGGATTCCGGAAATTTTCAAGGGAAACAGTTACCCATAGCATAAGGATTGATATTAAATAGTTTTTATATGATTTCATAGCAAATTCCTTGGTAATTTTCATCAAAAACTAAGTTTTTTCTCTAAACCATAATTTATACTAATTTTATGTGTTAATGTACCCAAGAATTCAGGTATTAACCTCACTTTGTTGTAGGAATTACTTACCTTATAATTGCTAGGTCGAATCTCTCCTTTGCAAGCTCTCCAAATTGCCCAAGATGAAAGAAAGTGGTTCAAAAATGACTAAGTCCCGTATTAAAACTACCTCACTGCCTTCAGGGTTTTCTCACCTGCGGCTCGAGGACCGCACCTGCGAGAAAAATCTCGCACATGCGGAAAATGGGAAGGGGGACAGTGGTCGCACCTACGGAAGGGAGTCCGCACCTACTGCTCCGCTTCTACGGGAAAAGGCTTGCACCTGCACAACTGGGCAGCCCCCTCTGAGGCCGCACCTGCGAGACGTTGACTGCACCTGCGGTCTTCGCACCTGCGAGAAAAATATCGCTCCTGCAGAAAATGGGAAGGGGGACAGTGGTCGCACCTGCGGAAGGGAGTCTGCACCTGCTGCTCCGCTTCTGCGGAAAAAGGTCCGCACCTGCGGAACTGGGCAGACTCCTCTGAGGTCGCACCTGCGAGACGTTGACCGCACCTGCGGTCTTCGCATCTGCGGAAGATCCTGCGCAGGTGCAGTCGCACCAGATCTGGTGCACCGGCAGTTCTTCTAAGGCTGGTTTTCACCTCGCGCGATGTTCGAATGGCATCCGGGCCCACCCGAGGCCCCGTCTAAATATACCAACAAGTCTTAAATCATAATATGGACTCACTCGAGCCTTCGAAATGTCTGAAACAACGCTAAATCTAAAAATCATACCCCAAAACCAATTGGATCCAACTTAAGAACTTTAAGTTCTTGAATTCGCTTTCAACATGCCGAACCTACTAATCGGAATGACATCAAATTTTGCGAGCAAGTCATAAATGACATAACGGAACTATTCCCAGTCTCATAATTCTATTTGGACCTCGATAACACAAAAATCACGCTCTAAACCTCAATTTTTGAACTTAAGGAATTATATTTCACTATTTGGCGCTGAAACGCTCCTGAGTCATCCAAAACCCGTTCCGAACATAGGCCCAAGTCCAAAATCATCATACGAACCTAACGGAACCTTCAAATATTTATTTCGAGGTGGTTTACTAAAAATGTTGACCGAAGTCAAACATGGCCTTTAAGGCTAACCTTAAGGAACTAAGTGTTCCTATACCACTCCAAACTCCCCCAAACCTCGAACCAACCATCCCCGCAAGTTATAAATTAGTAAAAGCAATTAGGGGAAGTCTCATTTAGGGGCACGAGGTCCTAGAACACAAAATGACTGGTTGGGTCGTTATTACCCCTTAAGGTTCGATCTTCGAGCCGAGTTTTAAGTTGGTTCGACGTTAGCTCGAGGTGAAAGGATATTTTGAGTCCGAGCTAAGTTAGGTCTCGAGCACGGTATGCTTTGGCCTGTAAGCTCTTTAAATATTGGCCCTTAGGGCCCTTAGGCTCTTTATATTAGGCAAATTTGGCCTCTAAAATGGCTACAATATTTCCCTCTTTCTAGCTAAAGACTTAGTGAAAATTTTGGTATGCCTTAGCATGTATCTTTTCTATTCATATTCGATCGATTTTTTGAAGGTTCGATCGAATACCTCTTGAGGTTTTTTTGAAGGCTGATATTTTTGAAGACTCCAAATTATTCGAGGGATTATTTATCGAAGCCCCTTATAATCTGCTTTTGCCGAGGGTAGCCTTATTTAACCAATTTTTTGAAGTATTTGAAGGCCTTTAGTTTTATGGCGGAAGTCAGACGTCTCTGAGCCGCATTATTTCGGCCGTAGCCTTTTCATATGACTGTAGTCTCTATGTATTGTTGTTGCCATTAGTCCCCGAGTGTGATGGCCTTGGCCTTTATATCGAGGGGATGCCTCTTTGAGGTCTTTTGAGTAAGCCTCTTTGAGGTCTTATGTAGTTCGAGCATGCCTCTTTGAGGTCTTGTAGGTTTGAGTGTGCCTCTTCGAGGTCATATAGGTTTGAGTGTTCTATGACTCAATGTGTTGACTGTCGAAGACAATCCCCGAGTATTCAGATGCATTTGGGGTTTCGGCCCTTGAGTCGTTTCATGTTGAAATACAAATGTGAAAATAGTAGACTTCTTTGAGGCACGAAGTATTCAGATATAATAGTGCTTCTTTGAATGATTGATACATGCGTACATATTTTTCCATTGAGGGCTCGAATGCACTACATGGACACGGTTCATTTGACCGTTTGGCCCATTACATCATTTTCCTATCGAGGCCCTCTTGACATGAATTGTTTTCTTTGAAAACGTAACCTCCAAGGGCGATGCCCCCCAATATTCGAAGTTGATTGAAAAGAAGCCCGGAATACTTGTCGAGTTTTCCTTAGGTAGCATATCATTGTTTCCTTCTTAAAAACCTTTCCGGTAAAACCCGTTTGGGGAAAAAGAGTGCAACACATGCTTTAAAACCTAAGGTCTTCGAGCTGAAGGGTGCTTCGATATCTCCAATCACTACAAGAAAAACACACAATAGCGAAGAGAAAAATGGTCCCTAAAAGTAAAGATCTGGTCCTAAATGGTCAATAGCGACCACCTAATCTAGTCCTTATAGTTTCCGCCGCTAAAGCTCATTAAGGACTAGATTTGGTGCTAGTCGTTAAAATTTTTTCGCGACTAGTTTAAAACTAGTCCCTAAATGAGTTTTGAGGACCATGTTGCTGGTGCCTATTTGCATATTTTAGGGACCAAATTACTGGTCCTTAGAATATTTTTGCGACTGATTTATATATGGTCATTAAACGGTACGTTCGCAGCCAGTTAAAGCTGGTCGTTATATCTTTTGCGAGAAGATTAAGGCTGGTCGCTAAGTCTAACAATGCAGCACTACAAAGCTGCAGATTCAACAGCCAAATTCTCTACTCCAAAAAAAAGATTTAGGACTAACAGTGTAGGCCATAAAGAAACAAGTCACAAGTCCCTAAATCACATTCAATTTGCAACTAGAAAATCAAGTATATTAATTATTATAAAGATGATATGGTTTTCATAAAAAATTACCAAAATTAATCAACATCAGTTAGTTGCACCGTACATCAATGATGTAAGCTAGTCACAATATTGTGTTCATAAACATCTAGCAAAAAACTACATATCACTAATATCCCTCGATCGACATGTAAAATTTTCTTCACATTCCCAGCAAAAAGATGGTCAACCAGTATGTCGTCTAAAATCTGCTTCTTGAACTTCAATATTCCAAACTTGTAGAAGAAATAAGGAATTTTAGTTTAAAAAAAACAATAACAATTTATCCCTTAAGTTACGCTTATATAGTAGAAAAATAGAAATCTAAATAAGTGTACAAGTTTATGGAACAAGTTAAAATACTGAACGCAAAACTGATTAATTATATAGGGAAGAACACTAAAAATACATAAAGGCTTACTCCTATATACAACTATTGCAGAAAGAAACAGATAAAAAACAAACTGCATAAAAGGGCAGGTGTGTGATGATTTGAGTAAAGGAGCAGATGCTAGAGGTGTTAGAGGTGCTGTACAAGTAGAAAAAACAGGTGTTAGGGTCCAGTTGTTCCTGTAGGAGATGCTTCAACATGTGCGAATGAATTAAGTCGTTTAACTGATCGAGTCGCTATTAAAGGTGTTAAGGAAGCTGTTAATAGTGTGACTAATGCAGCTGAAGTTCAAATTGAAGCTGGACAAATTATTGAAGAAACAACAGCTGCTGAAAACACTATGCAACAGAGTAGGACTGCAACAGAGTGTACCAACCAGTGCCTTTGGTCGTGGGGATGGTTTAAATCGAGCAAATATTGGAGTTCCTAAAGTTTCAAATATTAAAACTGGGCATCCTCAGCAGAAGGTGGACAGTGCATCAACTATAGCTGATCGTGACAGAGCTGGGCAGCTAGCATCACTTGTTTCTACTGCTGCTATAGTACGAGCTAAAATTGGACAATTAGTTGCTGACATGCACAAACAATCAAGCTCCCAAAGTGTCAAACCTACTTCTTCTAATAAGGACAGACCGATTGTAAGTCAGGAAAGCTCAGTTGATAAGAATCAAGAAAGGAACTTAGTGTTGTTAGGGCAGTGGTACGGTGTATTCGAGATTACAAGCTTGAAGCAGAATATCCACTTGATCCACTACAAAGCAGGGTTGGCCAACTGGAAAAATCCATTTCTAATGACAGATGCAAGTCTAGTGATAAGAGAAGACATTCTGGATCAGTTAAACAACATCAATTCAAGAAACCACGAGCAATTGGAGGAACACATGGATCTACCAAACCTGCTAACATACCTAGCAGACAGCCCCCCTCTGTTTTAGTAGAAAGACTGGCCGTTTATAATCCAAGCAGACCAGTCCCCTCTGGTTTAGTTGAGAGAGCAACTTATCCAGGATTGCCCGATAAGTACACTCATCTTAGTACATCTTATGATTATCAAGATCCAAGTCAGACTGCATATCCCCAGCTAGCCTATGAGTAGAGATCATATTACTATCCAGCTGATGACGGAACTGCTGCAACTTCTTATGCAGCTACTATGCCATATAGTTATGGTAATTACGCAGCCAGCGGAATGCCATTAGCAGATGAGAGAATTACTGCAAATTCTTATACAACAGATCTTCTGCCATCTAGCTATGGAAATTATGTGACAACAGCGTATCAATCCTACGTGCAGAAGGAGCAGGCTACTAAGTCAGTCACGACCAAATCTCCTACTGATAAACCTACTGTTGCACGTGCTGATTTAATTGAAAAAATACCAGGTCCAACTTCAGATCTTCAAGTATTGGATCAGTCAAAAAAGGAGGAAAATAAGGATACTAGAGCAGCTAAAACTCATGTTGTATTAGTTGTTGATATGCACAAACAATCAAGATCCTAAAGTGTCAAACCTACTGCTTCTAGTAAGGACGGACCGATTGTTATCAAGTCAGGAAAGCGCATCTATCAGTTATATTGTTGGATGAAAATTAAAGTTTTTCAAACAAGGTGTGAATCGAGATTAGTAAATCAGGCAGAAGTTGAATCAACAATCAACTAGACTCTTGAAATTGCTAAGGAGCACAAGCAGAAAGAAGTTGAATCAACAAAATATATCGATGTTTCAGGTAAGTTGTTACTCACTTGGTACATCAAGGGTCCGAATAGTCATTCTCCAGAACTGGAGGCTCGAAATTGGTTTGTTGCGCTAATAATAATTCTTTTAACTTCCTCACTTCTTTCATCTCATTTTCGAAGTTAGACAGACGATCCTTCAAAGACTGGTTTTCATTTTCCGTTGCACGTAGCTTAGCCATTAATTTAGTTTTTGAGGAAGTTCCACCTTTCAAATCTTTCGCCTTAACTCCACCCCCCAAGCCAAATACATGACTACAACTTTGAGGTCCAAAGCATTTTTCTACAATCTCTATGGTAGGAAGTGACGGTTCGGACTGCACCAATTCCTTGATTTGAGCCTACAAAGTATATAGATAAATTTTTGTCATATCTCATAATAACTAAAAGTAAAGAACATTTTTCAACTAACCAAACGCACATGTTTCTCGATTGTTTCTGGGTCAACAAGTGTGTTATTCTTCTTGCGAGTCTCGAAGAAAATTGTTGCCAAATCTTGTGATTTGCCTTCTTTTTCGCCCTTTATATAAAAGTAAATATGTCAAATAATGTCTCGTCAATATTTAAAAAAAATAGATTTGATGATCACACCTTTTGATAATTAATCTCTCTAATCGGTTTGCTACCAATAATGATGAAGCATCTTCAACTTAGTTCTATTTGCTGCATTCCTGTTACTTCTCGCCTATATTTGAGTGACAACATTAAATTCAAATGCTATAAATAAATTATCAATTAAAAGATCACGGTATAAAATAAATTTACATAATTAGTTATTATGTCAAACCTGAAAACTTTCTGTAGAAAAATGTTCCTTTACCAACCACTCCCATTGTTTCTTGTCTACCCCCTTGGGCACATTCTTAAAAGCCTCTTGGATTGGTTTACCCTTCACATAGTTTGCATGCAATTGTCCTCTCCATTTGTTCCATAACTCTTTCATCTATCCCAAAATATCATCGCGATGGATATCCATGTCAACACTCTCAAATTTATCATGCAATACATTAAACATAGATTTCAGCCGAAAGAAGAGTCTTTGAATCACTTAGAACTCCACCCTCTGCATTCGAAAACTTCTGTTTCTTAAAAGGAATCCCCTGGTGCACTAACAGGAGCAACAACATCAACAACTGGTGCACCATTTTTGGGAATTTTTTCGTCCGAATTGTATTGGAAAGTGCAATAAACTGATACATGAAATGGGGCTAGACAGGGATTGTATTCTCATGTTTTAGTCTTGTGTGCTCTTCTCTGTTCCTTTTCGATAAATGTAGTAATACTAATTAATGAACAAAATAAACAAACAGTAAAAGTATGTTAAACAAACAGCACATTCAAGACCATCTTTTGAACCTTTGAGCAATGAGAACCTAAAAAGGAAGTAGTTATTCAATATTCAGCAGAACATACAATATGTAGAACATACATATGTAGAAGTGTATTGTATTGTATTGATTAGCTCATTCATAACTAAGATAAAATTCAAGGGTTAAACGCAGATCCATAGATGAGGTTTCTGAGAGAGTTTGCAAGCAACTTGCAAATAAAGTTTGCCTGAGGCTGCTACTCAGAGTATAGCTAGAAAACACCAGAAATAACTGAAAATGAATAGGTGGTGTCTCAACCATGGTTCAATTGCAGTGATGATTGAAAATCACTAAAAGGTGATTGGAATACTGAAAAGATAGAGTTAGATGTAAGTTAGTAATCTATCAGAAAACCGCCAAAGACCTACTGGAATTTTTTAAAAGTTAGATAGAGCAGTTTGTATGCCTCAGTTGACTCCAAAAGTGAAAGAGAGCCCAACCACAAATCATTGAAATTTGAAAATTTTCACCAGAAAGGATATTGACTCATTCATACTAGGATTCCATAGTTGGAGGGATGTGTGAGATCAAAGCCTGAGTCAATCACCAAGAAGCCAGACGATTGGACTGAAGCTTGTAGGATAGGATACCAGATTGACTCATTCATACTAGGATTCCAGTTCATATTGTATAAATAATGGAACAAAGCTCAATGCTTAGTGTAATTGCCAAAAATAAGAAAATAAACAGTTAAGCACCAAGAATGGAACAAAAAGAGGAATCAAAAGAGATATTGGAATATTCCATCCATTTACCTTAACAGCTGCCCACATGTGATTTAACTTTTCTTCCTTAATGCGATTCCACGATGATACTCCCAACGGACATATATTACGGTCACGAACTATTTTTCCCAAGTGCCTCGAAAATAGATTGCTATTCTTTCCAACTGCCCGATTATTGTAAAATGTTAGCTTCTCTCCAACTTCAAGAGCTGCAACTTCTTTGCATTTGTTACTTCCTCGAACCTTTTTTACCTTTCCATCAGTACCTGAACCTACATTTGCTTATTTACAAATAGATTTGATAAAACATACTTGTTTCAACTTTTTGGGTGGACTGCATAACTTGATCAACAGAAGGAGTAAATGAAATATCGGTTTGCACATTCTCCTTGTCATGAACCAAAGAGTTTTTATTCATTGACCGCAGTCCTTGAGCGACAAACATGGTGGAGTCTAATCTTGCACCCTTAGAAGGTCTTGACATACTTTGACTACCATAATGAGAATTCGGATGGAAGGATCGGTCTTCATTTTCAAACTCTTCAAATGAGCACATAGATCTAGGCTCTCGCCCACCTTTCCCTAGAGCACCTGGTGCAGAAATCATGATAATAAATATTTGGCATTAAATCAAAAACAGATTCTTGTTGTCATTTTATAAACTGAAGTAACAAGGGAGATAATCAATTAAATTAAATTAAATTCTAAAAAAAAATAGATTTAAGGAAACATACTTGTTTCAACTTTTTGGGTGGACTGCATAACTTGATCAACAGAAGGAGAAAATGAAATATCAGTTTTCACATTCTCCTTGTCATGAACCAAAGAGTATTTATTCATTGACCGCAATCCTTGAGCGACAAACATGGTGGAGTCTAATCTTGCACCCTTAGAAGGTCTTGACATACTTTGGCTAGCATAATGAGAAATCGGATGGAAGGACCGGTCTTCATTTTCAAACTTTTCAAATGAGCACATAGATCTAAATTCTCGCCCACCTTTCCCTAGAGCACCTGATGCAGAAATCATAATAATAAATATTTGGCATTAAATTAAAAACAGATTCTTGTTGTCATTTTATAAACTGAAGTAACAAGGGAGATAATCAATTAAATAATATTAAATTCTAAAAAAAATAGATTTAAGGAAACATACTTGTTTCAACTTTTTGGGTGGACTGCATAACTTGAGCAACAGAAGGAGATAATGATATATCGGTTTGCATATTCTCCTTGTCATGAACCAAAGAGTTTTTATTCATTGACCGCAATTCTTGAGCGGCAGACAAGGTACTCTTAGAAGGTCTTGACATGCTTTGACAATTATAATGAGTATTTTGATGGAAGTATCGCTCTTTATTTTCAGATTCTTCAAGAGAGAACATAGATCTAAGCTCTTGCCATCGTCCCTTTCCTAGAGCACATTTTGCAAGAAATCATATTAGTACAANCATCAGTAGATGAAAAAGATGGAATATTAGTTTGCATATGCCCTTTCTCAAAAACCAATGGATTTTTATTCGTTGGTCCCATTTCAGACACCCCCAAAGAGCACATAGATCGAAGCCCTCGCCCTCGTCCCTTTGCTACAACACCTATTATAAGAAAATCACATTTGTAAAAAAATAGGTGCACAAATTGATAACACAATATATTTGAAAAACCATACTCGTTTCAACAGTTTGGTTGTACTTTATAGCTTGATCAGTAGATGGAAAAAATGAAATATCTGTTCCAGATACCCCTAAAGAGCTTAGAGATTTAAGCCCTCTCCATCGTCCCTTCCCTATAACACCTGGTGCAACAAACGCATATTTGGTAGTAGCTTTCCCAATGGATGCCACCTCATTTTCATTCTTTCATGGTCTCATATCAAACCTACAAAAAGAAATAAGACATTATAAATGCAATGTTACCAACAAAAAAATCACATAATCAGAAAGCCTAACAATATGAATATGCTAATGGCATAAAGAGATACTTCACCTCAGTCGGTTCTTTTCCGTTTATTTTGTATAGGATTTTCTAAATCTACAACATCACCATCCATTTCTTGCAAAATATCATAGGAATCACGAGGTTGCGTCTTTCTTGCTACACACCAACCCTTGTTGGAATTATCATTAGCATAAAATACTTGAGATGCTTGGTCCGCTAATACAAAAGGCTCATTTATTTTCAAAAATCGCCCCCAATTAACACTTACAATACCATATTCATCTGTTTTAATTCCTTTCTTTTTATCATACGCATCAAACCAATTACATCGAAACAAAGTCACTCTTCTTCCAGTGAATTGCAATTCAAGAACATCAGTTAAGACTCCGTAGTAATCAATATTCTCACTATTTTCATCAGTCTCACCGACAACATTCACACTACAATTTTGAGTCCTTAAATGTTTATCATAATCTTCTACATGAAATCTATATTCATTAACAATGTAGCCATTATAATGTAACACATATTGGGTAGGACCACGTGAAAGTGCAAGGAGATCTTCCATGATCTGACTATCATCTTCTTTATACAATTGTGCAACCTATTAACAAGATAAAGTTGATTAATTTAGAATGAGTAATATAATATTTATTTTTAAATTTAATATGTATATATTACTCACCCTATCTTTAAACAATTCGATAAATTGTCTGTTCCATTCTGTATCAGACAAGTGTTGAGTAGAATCCACATGAATTCATGCGAACTCTCTACAAATTTTAGTTGAACCACAAATGTCATACATAAAGGATAATCAATCCTAAAGGAAACAAGAAAAATAAAATATGATATGAAGGACATATTTCGTAATGTAATAGAAAAAAATGTAGAAAGGGCTACTCTAGAAATGGTAGAACTTCATCACAATTCTTCAGTATGTATATATGTGCTTGCTCCAATTCATCGGCTTCAATATCAATATGTTTTGGAGCTCCTAAATTTTTTCCAGATTTACAAAATAGAGATAAACCTCCATCAGAATTTTTTAAACCACCATCGTAATTTCGTTCTAACCGATTAAACTTTGTGTCGATTCTATGCAGATACCTAGAACATAAGGTCATACATTCATTTGCAAGGTAACCCTCTTCAATGGAACCTTCTGAACAAGCCCTATTACCAATGAGAGATTTCAAAAAATATAACCATCGTTCTATAGGATACATCCACCGATATTGAACCGGTCCAGCAAGCTTAGCTTCATTAGCTAAGTGAGTAGGAAAGTGCACCATGACATCAAAAATGAGGGAGGTAATACCTTTTCTAACTTACAAAGGGTTATAGGAATTTGAGCTTCAATCTGATCCAAGTCACTAGTCTGTAATGCTTTTCCTCCGAGCACATTAAAAATTAAGACAACTCAATAAGGGGTTCACACACTGTTTTGGATAGCATACCGCGTAGAGCAAGAGGAGTAAATGTTGTAGAAGAACATGGCAATCATGACTCTTTAAGCCAGAAATCTTGTGCTCTTTCTAGTTTACATTTTGAGAAATATTAGATGAAAATCCATCTGGCACCTTTAAATTCTTTAAGAAAAGGCATATGTTGTGCTTTTCTTGGGGAGATAATGTGTAACATGCATTTGGAACTTCATATTTTTCACCTTTTTTGGTTGGGTGCAATTCCGACCTAATGTTCTTTTCTTGCAAATCTAGTCGAGTTTTAATGGCGTCCTTGGTTTTTCCTATGACATTCATGATCGTCCCCAAAATATTATCACATATATTTTTTTCAATATGCATAACATCCAAATTATGTATCAACAAGAGAGATTTCCAGTAAGGAAGTTCAAAAAAGATACTCCTCTTATTCCAGTTATCTTTTCGAACATCATATGATATCTTGATCCTTTTCTTTGGATCCTTTGTTAACTATAACCCTTTAAGATCTTGCACTCGATTAAGTATCTCAATACCAGAACGCATTTTTGGTGGAAGCTCTTTCTCTTTTGTGCCATCAAATGACTCCTTATCATTCCTCCATTTGTGATTAAGAGGAAGGTAACGTCGATGACCCATAAAACATTGTTTCTTACTATTCTTTAATCTGATTGAGGAAGTGTCTATATTGCAACATGGGCATGCCAATTTACCTTTTGTATCCATCCAGATAAATTTCAATATGCTGGAAAGTCATTTATGGTCCATAACAAAGAAGCATGTAACTTAAAATTCTGTCTGGTTGATACATCAAAGGTCTCAACACCGATTTCCCATAACTCATTCCTTCTCTATCAACGGTTGAAGATATATGTCAATTTCATCTCCTGGACTATCTGGACCAGGAATAAGCATAGACATGATGAAATTTTCCTGTTTCATACACATCCAAGGTGGTAAATTATAAGGAATAAGTACCACAGGCCAAATACTATATGAGGTTTTTGAATTCCGAAATGGCTGGAATCCATCACTAGCAAGTCCAAGTCAAACATTACGAGGCTTAGCCGCAAATGAGGGATGAAGTTCATCAAATGATTTCCATGCCATTGAATCAGCTGGGTGCCTCATTATTCCATCATCAATTCTTTTATCATGATGCCATGTCATTAAAGAAGACGTCTTTGTAGACATAAACAACCTTTGAAGCCTAGGCTTCAATGGAAAATAGCGTAAAATCTTTGATGCTATTTTTTTGCCATTCTTATTATTCTTTGCTTCCCCGCTATGTTTATCTGTTTTCCATCTGGATGCACCACAGACTTTACAGGAATCAAGTAAGTTATCTTCCTTCCAATATAACATGCAATCATTTATACAAGCATCAATTTTTTTGTAGCAAAGCCCAAGATCCCGAATTACCTTCTTTGCCTCATAATATGAATTTTGCAAATTTGCTCCATCAGGCAACAACTCATCCTTCAACATTTTTAATAACATTGTAAATGACTCATTACTCCAACGACCCATACTTTTTATGTGAAGCAGTTTAATCAAAGTGGAAAGCTTTGAAATTTTTGAACTTTGGTATAGTGGCTTCTCGAAATCTTTCAATAGACTGTAAAACTTATTGGCTTCAACATTTGGTTCTTCTTCAAGTAAATCATTGTAACCAACATCAGCAGCGCCTCCATCATGATTAGGATATAAATCCCTCAGCATTTCATGTATTTCATCCTCATCCTCATCCTCATGATCATCTACTTCATTATCATTTTCAACTTCGAATTCCGACTGTGGCTCACCCAAAACTTCTCCATGATGATACCAAAAAGTATAATTTTTAATTATTCCATATACTTTCAAATGCGTCTCGACTGTCTCACGTGTTCCTAATGTTGTGTTACAATATTTGACACACGGACATCGTATTTCATACAATTCTCCTGTTCTTTTAAAGGCATAATCCAAAAACTTTTTCATCCCGATTAAGAAGGTTTCGTCAAGTCGGTTATCAACAAGTTGCATCGATTGCTTACTTGGTGCCATAACCTTGGATAGAAAATATAAATAAGTTCAAAAAAATTAAGATCACAAAAGCATTAAGATGCACATTACTTATGAAAGAAAGTATTAAGATGCATACTTGTTATTACACTTGTCATACTCACCTTTATGACTAAACTTCCCGCGACTTCACAAGAATGAGATAAACTACAAGTTGATATGCATAACATTTAACACACATTTGCTCAACAAAATGAGAAATTAAAATACATAAGAAATTAAATCAGAATCATCTATCCTAATATATGTTCTCTAAAGACACTATTAAGGCTTTTCTCCTTCATTCTTCAAGAAATAAACCCCATCCCTAAAACAGTAAAAAAGGGTGATGAGTACAGAATGAAGGGAATGGTGTTTACAGAAGCAGTAGCAGCAGTTCATCATGCTCAAATTCATGTGGAGGAGATCATGATGAGGCCTTTTTTTACTAACAAGTTTCTCTTTTTTGCAGGTACAGAACTGGTCTCTTATGCTTATGTCTTTAAGGACTTTTCATTTGGTGGTATCAGTGCATTACACTCAATCCAAACAGAGGGATTTAAGGGTAAGCAAATGCCCAGGATCGAGGAGGTTCACCATGCTGTCCAGAGCTACTGTTAAGAGTTCGATATGCTGTCATAGCAAAGTAGTGGTTGAGACTGCTTATGCTAAATTCCAAAAGAAAGGTAGCAAGTTAAGAGACATAAAGAAGCACTAGGACAAACATAATTTGGTAGAAGAAAATGCATCAGATGTGTACTTATCTGGTGTAATTTTCAAACTAAGTTGTACACCAAAGTTTCAACTAGTAGTAACAAGAGAGAGGCAAGGAGTCATACAGGGAGGGAGCCAGGCATAAAAAATTGGATGGGATCATTAGGGAATAACAACATAATGAATTATGGAAATTATAAGGACTGTTAGGATTCATTGTTGGGAACTACCCTTTGTCTAACTCCTATTTTGGTTCAAATTAGTCAAGGAACAGTTTAAATATCTGGATACATGGGCTGGACAATTCTACTGGAACAACATCAAATTGTTGCCACAGCCTATTATCTAGAATGTGTTGTTTGCTTAAACGAGTTCCAAGATGAAGAAACTCTTCGCCTTCTTCCGAATTGTTGCCACAACCTATTATCCTATAAAATTTCTATTTAAGTACTCTACAAAATTAATCTTTTTCTTTTTTCTTTAGGGATATGGCGAGACTTCGGCTAATGGACAAAGCACATAGCTTTAATGCTAAAACTGAATTATCAGTTGCCTCACCTCCATTGCCTAAAATCAGCAGCCCTTCAAAATTAGGTTCAAACAGTAAACTAAATGCTAAGGCACCTGATTTCATTCCTTTGTCGAGGCAACAATATAATGGTGCAATACTACTTGATTTAGCTCGAAAACACAGGCGGTAGCAGAGAAATCTGGGCAGCCGCAGCAGTTAAGTGTAAATACTGTTGCTGCCAGTTGTGATCGAGCAACAGTAACCCAAGAACAGCAGCAACAGTTAATCACTCATACTGCCAGTATGAATTACTTTGAGTTATCAACTATATTTGTAAAATCCGAACATCCCGGCAAAAATCGAACCAAATCAACAAAAGCTAAACCAATAAAACTTGATACTGATGTAGGATCTTCCTATATAATTTAGGTACCATATTTCCACATCGGAAAAACCAGTCGAAGCTTAATCGTGAAGCCCTTACCCTAAGGTCTCAGTAAACATCGAAAAAATATTTACTGACAAGTGCATATTCCCAGATTATTGTATCATCTTGCTTATATACTAAACATACTTAACGGCCAGTAAGTGTCAATCATAACTTACTCATAAATCAGAAAGAGGTAATATGAAGAGGAGAAATAGAGATAGAAACTAACCTAGAAGATGGTCTGTCACAAATCAGCCGTACGCCGCTTGCTGCCGTCCACCGTTAGTCGCGTGGATGTTGCAGAAAACAACTAAAGAAAAAAAAATTGTAGAACCCCTTTTTTTCATGAATTTCTGATTCAATTGGGTAAAAAACGAAGAAGAAAGAAGAAACAGAACAAATTGAAGAAAAAGAAATTGAACGGAAAGAAAATCATACGGACAGAGATCGAGAGACTAACAAAGAACGTTGATGAACGCTTCTGAGTTATTTGCAACTTCTAATTTGCAACTACTGAATTTTGATGAAGATTATTAGCAGCGCCTCTTAGGGATTTTGATGGACTGCTTTTTTGTTTTGTCTCTTAGGGAGGAAGTTTAGGGATTTTTTGAATTTAGGGTAAACGTGAATTTGGAGGGATTAGGTGAAATTTTGGAGCATTCAATTTTTTTTTTTACTTTTTTTTTCGTCAGTTTCGCGCTATATCCCGCTAAACTCAATTATTAGAGACCAATATTAACTTTTGTATAGACCAGAATAATTCTGGTCGTATATTTATAAAATAAATTTACTTTTTAAAGACCAGAAAAAATTCTCATCCCTGTAAATATATTTTTAGGGACCATATTTAAAACTTGTCGCTAAATACTGGTCCCTAATAAGGCTTTTTCTTGTAGTGAATAGAACACCTGTAAGGAGTTAGTATAAAATATAAATAAAAAGGGGAGAAGGTCATACCTCAACAATAATAGCGTTTGAGCAATGATATATTCCAATTGTTTGGTAGTTGTTCGCCTTCCATTGTGCTAAGTTTATAGGATCCTTTCCCCACAACTCCGAGGACACGGTACTTTCATTCCCAGTTGGGGCCTAGTTTCCCTTCATTTGGGTTTCGAGTATTGAGGGTGACTTTCCTTAGAACTAAGTCCCTGACTCCGAAGTAGCAAAGGTTCGGTCTTCTGTTGTAATACTTCTCGATTCTTTGTTTTTGCGCGGCCGTTTGAACTAATGCGGCTTCACGTTTTTCATCTAGTAGCTTAAGGGAAGTATTCATGGCCTCGTTGTTAGAGTCCTCGGTGGTATATTGAAACTTGACGCTTGATTCCCCGACCTTGACTGGGATCAATGCTTCAGACCCGTACACCAAGAAAATGGGGTCTCCCCCATGCTTGACTTCGACGTCATTCAATATGCCCATAGCACCTCGGGCAATACTTCTCTCCATTTCCCCTTCGCATCATCTAACCTCTTCTTTAAGTTTTGGATAATGGTTTTGTTTGTGGACTCGGCCTGAGCATTTGCACTTGGGTGATAAGACGTTGATATAATCCTTTTGATTTTATGATCCTCAAGGAATTTTGTCACTTTGCTGCCGATGAACTGTTTCCCATTGTCACATACTATTTCGGCAGGTATCCCGAATCGACATACGATGTGGTCCCATATGAAGTCAATGACTTCTTTTTCTCTTATCTTCTCGAAGTCCTACGCTTCTACCCATTTTGAGAAGTAGTCAGTCATAAACAAAATAAATTTAGCTTTACCTGGCGCCGTTGGTAGGGGGCCGACGATGTCCATCCCCCATTTCATGAATGGCCATGAGGATAGGATCGAATGGAGTTGATCACCGGGTTGATGGATCATCAGTGCAAAATTTTGGCATTTATCACACCTTCAAACAAACTCCTTGGTATCTTTTTACATGATTTCCCAGTAGTACCCCGCTCTGATCACCTTGCGGACCAGGGAGTCGGCACCAGAATGGTTCCCACAAGTGCCTTAGTGGATTTCTCGTAGCACATAATAGGTGTCTCCCAGACCCAAGCACACAGCCAGTGGCCCGTCGAAGGTCGTTCTATATAATGTTCCATTTTCATCGAGTGCGAATCGAGCTGCTTTGGCGCATAAGGCCCTCGACTCTTTTCGATCCGAATGAAGCTTCTCGTGCTTCAAGTATTCGATGTACTTATTCCTCAAATCCCATGTCAAACTTGTTGAATTGATTTCCGCATGGCCTTCTTCGACCACTGACCTTGATAATTGGACGACAGTCCCCGGGGTAATATAATCTTCTTCGACCGATAACCCCATATTTGCAAGTGCATCGGCCTCCCTATTCTGTTCTCGAGGTACATGGACCAATGTCTACTTTTTGAAGCGATTCAATGTCACTTGAAGTTTGTCTAAGTACCTTTGCATTCTATCTTCTCAAACCTCGAAGCTCCCGTTTACTTGGTTTACTACCAAAAGAGAGTCACATTTTGCCTCGATGACCTCTTCTCCAAGGCCCCTGGCTAGTTCGAGACCTGCAATCATGGACTCATACTCGGCCTCATTGTTAGTCAATATAGAAGTTTTGATAGATTGCCTAATAGTACTACCCGTAGGCGGTTTTAAAAAAATACCGAGCCCGGACCCCTTCATATTCGAGTCACCGGCCGTGAAGAGGGTCCATATCCCCGACGATGTACCCATTTTAATAAGAGTTACTTTCCTATTTCGGTTATGAGGGCAGGTGTAAAATCGGCCACGAAGTCTGGCAAAATTTGAGACTTGATAGCCGTTTGGGGTTGATATTTGATATCATAGCCTCTGAGTTCGATGGCCCATTTGGCCAACCGGCCCGATAATTCGGGCTTATGCAGAATATTTCGAAGTGGATACGTAGTCAATACACATATGGGATGACATTGAAAATATGGCTTGAACTTCCTAGATGTACCTACTAATGCAAGGGCTGATTTTTCTAAATGCGGGTACCTGGTTTCAGCATCTCCTAGGGTCCGGCTTACATAATAGACATGAACTTGCGTACCTTGCTCTTCTCAAACCAACACGCCACTTACCGCCACCTCGGACACGGCTAAATACAAGTATAGTGTTTCATCCTCCTTCGGAGTATGAATCAAGGGTGGGCTCGAGAGATACCGTTTTAATTGTTCCAAGGCTCATTGACACTCCGGAGTCCATGCGAAGTTGCTCTTCTTCTTGAGTAGGGAGAAGAAATGATGACTCTGATCTGATGACCTCGAGATAAATCAGCCTAGGGAAGCTATCCTTCCGGTTAGCCGTTGTACGTCTTTTACATTATTTACGACGGTGATTTCCTCGATGTCTTTGATTTTATCGGGGTTGATCTCTATCCCCCTATTCGACACCATGAAACCTAAGAACTTGCCCGAGCCGACTCCAAAAGCGCACTTCTCGGGGTTGAGTTTCATGTTGTACTTTCGTAAGACATCAAACGTTGCCTGCAAATGGGTCAAATGGTCCTCTGCGCGCTGGGACTTAACTAGCATGTCATCAATGTAAACTTTCATAGATTTGCCTATTTGGTGTTCGAACATTTTATTAACTAGGCGTTGATATGTAACTCCTATAGTTCTTAACCTGAACGGCATTACATTATAGTAATATGTACCATACTTCGTGATAAACGAAGTCTTTTCCTGGTCCTCCGGGTTCATTTGAATTTGATTGTATCCGGAGTAGGCATCGATAAAAGTAAGGATCTCGTGGCCAGCCGTAGCATCGATCAGAAGGTCGATATTGGGCAGCGGGAAGGAATCGTTAGGGCATGCTTTTGTCAAATCTTTGTAGTCTACACGCATTCTAAGTTTGTTTCCCTTTTTAGGGACTACCACTACGTTAACTAGCCACTCGGGATATTTTACTTCCCTAATGGATCCTATCTTGAGAAGTTTGGTTACCTCGTCTTTGATGAATGTGTGTTTTACGTCAGACTGATGCCTCCTCTTTTGCTTCACCAGTTTAAATCTGGGGTCGACACTAAGTCGATGGGTGGTTATCTCCGGTGGGATCCCTGTCATATCTAAGTGGGACCAAGCAAAGCAATCAATGTTATCGATGAGGAATTTAATGAGTTTTTCCCTAAGCTCGGGAGTTAGTCCCGTCCCCGGGTATACCTTTTGTTCCGGCAAGTGCTTGATCAACACCACCTGCTCGAGCTCCTCGACCGTGGACTTCGTCGTATCTGACTCCTCGAGGGCGACAAAGGCTCTAGGGGTGAGGAAATATTCTTTTTCATCCTCGACCTCCTGGTCCTCCATCACATGTTCTTGGGGCTCAGCCAAGGGTATGGGCTGTTATTGCTATTTCGGTACTTGCTCGTCCTTCGAATTTTCCGATATGGAGGGCATCGATACTGGTGCCAAGTTGTGTACTGCAAATATCTCCTTAGCTGCATGTTGCTCTCCATATACTGTTTTCACGACATCCTTTGTTGGGAACTTCATCATTTGATGAAGGGTTGATGGCACTGCCTTCATGTCGTGGATCCATGGCCTTCCAAGTAAAGCATTATACCTCATGTCACCTTCGATGACATGAAACTTGGTGTTTTGTATGGTTCTGGCCACGTTGACTGGGAGGATGATTTCCCCCTTCGTTGTTTCACTCGCCATGTTGAAGCCATTCAAGACTCGAGATACTGGTATGATTTGGTCGAGCAACCCGAGTTGCTCCACGACCTTTGATCTGATTATATTTTCCGAACTACCTGGATCCACGAGAACACGTTTAACTTGAACTTTATTTAACAAGATAGAAATTACCAGTGCATAATTGTGAGGCTGAGATAAGGCCTCGATGTCTTCTTCGCTGAATGTGAGAGTATCCTCGGGCATGTAGCCCCGAGTCCGCTTCTCCCTTGTGATAGACACTTTGGTACGTTTGAATATGGGCCCCTGTTGGATGTCAACTCCATCGATGATCATGTGAATGACATGTTGGGGCTCTTCCGATTCATTTTTCCTGTTTGCGTCTCTTTCTCGGAAATGGTTCTTGGCCCGATCGCTAATTCTCGAAGGTGCTCCTCATTGAACAATCGGGCTACCTCCTCTCTAAGATGCATGCAGCCCTCGGTCCTATGACCATGGGTACCATGATACTTGCACATTAAGTTGGGGTTCCTCTGAGAACGATCTGTTTGTACGGGCTTGGTCCATCTGGTATCTCTAATATTGCCAATGGCTGAGACGATACTTGAGGCATCGACACTGAAGGTGTATTCTGATAATCGGGGTGCCTCCAATGGTCATGAGTGCCTATCAAACCCGGTCTTACTCATGAGTCCCCAGGAATTCTGACTTCGATCTGCTCTTCGATCATTTCGAGGTATGTTGCGCCTCGAAGTGTTCCTTCTGTCTTCGATGTATGGCTGATATCTTTCCTTGTTTCGGCCTTGGCTCCCTATCCGCATCTCTCGACTATTTTGCTAGTAGCCTGCTTGGATAAACTGAGTCCGAGGGGGCTCCCAACTGGTCTTCCTCGACCCTAATTTTTGACGGATACCTGTTGTGCACATCCACCCAAGTCATGGCAGGATACTCGACCAAGTTCTGCTTCAGCTTCCTCGAAGCTATCGAACTTCGTTCATTCAGCCCCTGAGTGAAGGCTTGCACGACCCAGTCATCGGAGACTGGTGGTAACTCCATTCGTTCCAACTGGAAACGGGACACAAATTCCCTCAACATCTCGTTCTCCCTTTGCTTGATTTTGAATACATCTGACTTCCTTGTTGCAACCTTTATGGCACCAACATGTGCTTTTACAAACGAGTCTGTCAACATGGCAAACGAATCGATAGAGTTCGGGGGAAGGTTATGGTACCACATCATGGCCCCTTTGGACAAAGTTTCCCCTAATTTCTTTAGTAGAACGGACTCGATCTCGTCATCCTTCAAATAATTCCCCTTTACACCACAAGTATATGTGGTGATGTGTTCGTTAGGATCGGTGGTCCCGTTGTATTTTGGAATGTCTGGCATCCGAAACTTCTTCGGAATGGGCTTCAGGGCCGCACTCGAGATAGACTATGTCGGGTCTCCGATTAGCTTCCTGAGGTGCGCACATCCCAGCCAGACTCGATTCTTACTTCGAATTGGCCGAACTCGAGCTCGGGGTATGATTAAGCCTCCGAAATCGAGCTCTCCGATTTTGACCGTATACAACTAAGTTTGTGGAAAACAAAATTCGTAAGAGCAAAAAAGAAAAAACAAAATCAATCAACTTAGGTACTTTGATATTAGGCACTTTGATGTTGAATTTATTGCTAATAATGCATATATGTTAACGTTATTGAGGGAAGACAAACTTGGTCATCCTCTCAACTCCTAAGTCGATGACATGACTGTTAGAATTAGAAGGAAGTGATTGCTGTTTTGATATGCATTTCTATGGGGTCTACAAAGTATGAGAACTCAATTTCATCAATATCAAAACTTTTGCAAAAACAAATAATTGGCCGTGGCTTAATTTTTCTGAGAATTTGTTTAAATAAATATGTAGTTGGCTTATGATAAGCTAGGCATAATTATTAAAATCACGACGAAATTTGATTATCTGTCAGAAGATGGAATTATCATATCTTAATCATAAATAGTTAGGGTACTATGTATGTAAGAGTAGATCGGAGGATGACATGGATGGGACCTGAATTATACTTGGGGGGAATATTAAATCAAATAATAGAGGGGCTCTACATAAAACATCATTTTGTTGAAGGCTTGAATGTCAAGTTTGTGATATTAGATCTTTAATTGGCTCATGAAAAGGTAAAATTGGAGCCACGTATTTGTATTTTTGCGGCCAATTCAAAGCACTTTCGCTAATTTTTCGCCACTATGCATGTAAGAGAGCCCTTCCAACCGTATCTGGCAACACGGCTTCAAGCCTTCAACGCAAAGCCATGCTCATGAAATGGGTGGTTCAAATATATTTAAACAAATAGTAGGTCGAATTCACTATTTTTTTTAATATATATATATATATTATACATGGATTAGATATATATTATAAGCGATTGAGTGGACGACTATATATTTAAATAAATTAATTCTTTTTTTACATCTTAAAGAAAATTAGCTATGGCTTTTCACATAGACCAACGGTACCGATCAAAAAAATTAACACTTGCTCAGTTATAAATAGAATTTTATTTATGGTGAATGTCTATATTTTAGAGAGATCTTAAGGTTTGTTACTTGGTGGCTAAGTCACTTTTCCCTATAAATAGGGAGTTTTATTCCATTATAATTGATCCCAAATCAATAAGAATTATCTCTCTCTTTCTCTGCAATATTCTTCTTCTTCTATTGTTGTTTCATAACATGTTATCAGCACGCGAGTCTAACCAATTGAGTAGAAGTTTTTAGATTGAGCATAATGATTGTCAATTTTTCCATGAACTTTCTTCATGATTATATTCTGGATATAAGGTAAGCATTTTATCTTTATTTTTCTCTTTTAAATTCTTGAAATTCTATAATTTTATTTTAAATATAAGCAAAGACAATATACTTTGATTATGACTCTTATAGAGTTTGCAAGAAATTATAGCCACCCGAAGTGAAAAAATTTCTATGGCTTGCCATGATCAAATTCATGTATGATTGTGGGCAAAGAAGTGGAAACCCGTCCCATTGAATTTGCTTCATTCTCATTCCCCTTAAGAGAATGTGATAGCAATATGTGATAAGTGTGAAAAAAGACTTACCATAAATGTATCAATGAATATGGACGTGGCATTAGACGAAATTATAATTGTCACCATTGTGATAATGAGAATAATAAGAATTCTCAAAATAATCAATATTTGTCACCGATTTGACATTAGATTTTGTAAAGAACATATAGATGATTATGGTCTATTAATATGAATGTAACAACATGTGATTTATGAATACATATTCATTATTGGAAGAATATGAATGTGCTAGTGCTAATGAATATACCACACCCACCTCTAGAAGAAGGTTTGAGATGAAATAAGAAAATAATGTCATTATTATGACATGAATAATCATTGGTCACATACATATTGTACGCCAAAATATTTTGGCAATGTGATTACTAAAGGATAACAGTAATGTAAGAAACAGATCTTGCATATAATTTTGACCATGACCATAATGGTATAACATTCTCTTTAAAAGTGATATTCACCATATGGGTATGAATGAATATGTGGTAGTACCAAATTAAGTGAGAGCTCTCGAAAAGCCAGTTATTATTATTTTGGAGGAATACAATTGATTATCATGTCAATTTATTGTGTTGTAGTACGTCTCAAAGAAAGTTATTAAGTTTCTAAAGTATTCGCGAAAGCGGTTGGTTATATTGAGACTATAAATAAAGAAAAAATTTAATATTTTCTATTACTACAACTTATGTATGTGGAAAGCTACCCGCGTTATTCTCCAGTTTGTACTACACAAATAAAAGAATGCCACATATAAAGTAGAAGTTTATTGATATAAAATCCCATATCATAATAAACTTAGAGTTTATTGATAATTGCACACGCCATGGTGTAAACCTGAAGTTTATCAATATTGATAATTTATTCAGTTGGCATAATAGGTTTAGCCATATCAATTTAAGTATGATGTGCAAAAATGAAAGAGAATTCACATGGGTAAATATTAAAGAACTAGAAAGTTCTTTACAAATTCTCTTATGTTGCTTATTCTCATTAATTAATAAACCAACTAAAAATTGGGATTGAATCCCATGAATGCTGGAAATATCAAAGGTGAATATGGGCCCATTCACCTGCCATATATACCACATAAGATGCATCTACGAGATGGTTACATGTGTGATTATTATTAACCTGTCACATGGTGTTTGTGAGGTAACTTGCTCAATAATTTAATTTAGAGCGTATTCCCGATTTTTCATTCAAGATAGTTCATCTTGATAAGCTGGTTTACTTCATAGTTGGTTTAGCAAAATGGTTTATTGAGTGCCCCCACTTAATAGCTAAACTATTGCTTATGAGAACAAAGTTATCTATATCAGTTTGATATATGTTATACACGGAAGTATATTACATTCTCCCCTCACAACTGGTTCAGGGTCAGGAACCAAATAATTTCATCTTATTATTATTAAAATACGGTGTATATTTTGATTAATACCATAATGCACAAAGATGGGTTCCCAAAGTTGAGGAAGCAAGTTAGTTTTTCTAGCATGAGGGGGAGAGATGATAAACATTTGAAAAATAGTTACATGAAATGAATTATCAATTCTCTATAAGCATGATAATGTGATAGCGAGGATTTTCAAGGTGTAACATAATCATTGAAGTTAATATGGATGATTTGTTCACCATATCTCTACTGATGTCAACATTCAAGATGCTAGTACACAAGATCAGGATGTGAAGGCTCAAAGATGTGAATTGATGCTCTCATCAGGGGGAGTTAATGTGCGTTGCACTCTTTTTCCTTTACAAGGTTTTATCCCACTGGGTTTTCCTTACAAGGTTTTTAACGAGGCAACCAAAATGCGTATTATTAAACATGTGTACTCTTTTTCCTTTACTAGAATTTTTTCCCATTGGGTTTTATTTTAGTTAAGGTTTTAACGAGACACATTATCTGTTGAATAGACATTCAAGGGGGAGTATTATAAATAGAATTTTATTTATGGTGAATGTCTATATTTCAGAGAGATCTTAGGGTTTGTTACTTGGTGGCTAAGTCACTTTTTCCCTATAAATAAAGGAGTTTTATTCCATTATAGTTGATCCCAAATCAATAAGAATTCTCCCTCTCTATTTCTCTGCAATATTCTTCTTCTTCTATTATAGTTTCATAACATGCTCATTTTTTTTAAATAGTTATTTCTCAATTTTATACGGAATCGACCGATTGAGTTATTTATTTGCGCCAATATGCAAAAAATTTCCCGACCGAGTTGGTTGGTACTGCATACCGAAAAAAATAATATTTAGACATCTCAGCCAATTTTTTATTTGTAAGTTGAGGATCAAGGTTGCAGTTCAGTTTTGATAAGAATGTCACGAGCTCGGAGGAGCAGGGGAAGATTTAAGATGTTCAGATTATGCTGACGCTATCTTAGTGTCGCATGAGGATGTTGTTCTGTGGAAGAGGCATCGTGTATTGATTTGCTGGTTCTTGATTTGCGTTTCAGAATTAGTACGGTTGGTTGTATTGATGTGCAGGCTTTGCTACCTAGTGTGGAAGGTTGTGGGAGTATCACCCACGGGATGATCGTATAAGTATCATGTGTCTGCCATTTAAGTATTAAAGATTTAAATCAAGTATGAAGATTCTGGTTCGGTCTCTAATTGGAGGGTCTATGTTTGAGGAATGCTCTTTTTTTTAGTTGCGAACGATGGATGTTTGTTCATAATTTGACGGTTGATCATATGTGACGTGAATGGGGTCATTGTGCATCCTTGGAAGGTTATTGTCCCATTATGGGATGATCAAATTTAGCTTGAGGTCCGTTGGTAGGCCTAATGTGAATGTATATTCTACACAAGATCAGATATGCTTATCCAGGATAACTTGTTTATGGATGAGTCTTCGGGCATAGTGGATGTTATTCCTTTTGCCGTCTACTTAATGTGTTACTCTCTTATGCTAAGTGGATTGCGAGACGACTTGATTATTCACACGTGTGTTGTGGCCCTGTGTAGTTCTGGTATTATGTGAGCCAAGATGGCTCTTGAGACATTGGTTGTTTGATGCACCTTAGTTGTGTTTGGCTTTTATAGTGCATGGTTCTATCCGTCTTCCCTGGGTTGTTGTTATGCACTTGGCGTGCTTGTGGTCGATATTTGGGCATTTTGCGGGCATGAGCATTTTGGCTCGATGGGTATTTCCCTTATGGATTGTTATGTGCGGATCGGGTGGCACGCCGTCATGGGTATGATGTGTAGTTTGGGGTTAGATGCCGCATCAGTGAGTGTTGAGTACGGTTCCTTGTACTTATTTTGTGTGTTTTGTTTCTTATCACTGAGTTAGGTTCATACCATTTGCTTGGTTGTTTATTCATTATCCAGGCAGATAGTTTATGTACTCGAGATATCTTTTCTTATTGGTCATATTCGACTTGTGGCTGGTTGGTGCATTGATGGTGTCGTAGGATACCTTAGATGATTTTGGTATGTCTGTTGGTCGAGTAACTTGTACAAGATGAGACGAGATTATTGGACCAGTAATCAGTGTAATCAGATTTATATGATGTATATTAGAAGGAAAATGGCACTAATCAGTTTAGAATGAGGCAATGGTTCTTGTCAAGCAGAGAGGCTTGATGAGTTAATGATTTGGCGGGTGGTTATGAGTTTCTACACATCTCTTTCACCATTGCATTATTGAGACGGTTGGAACTTCACTTATATGTGTTATGAGGTATACTACGGGCATCGCGCTCGTGAATTTGCAACTATGGTGGTTGGAGGATGTTATTGCGGGCATACAAATTATGTTGTGCATTATGAGATTTCAGCATGGGTGCATGGTCATATTTTGGTTTAGCGCGTTGAGGTTGACGGTGATTGTATATTAGAAACGGACCTGGTAGAGAATTCCAGATGTTGGAATTTGATTCTAAGGCTTGTGAGCTAAGGTAACAGGAAGGATTTTCAGTCTGGCCTGAGCTAGTATGCGCATGTGGGTTGTGGGGTCACGTGTAGGTATATGAGGTGTTAAACAGTGGTATTGGACAACTCCGGAACGGTTCTTGGTACATTCGAGGACAAACGTATGTTTAAGTAGGGGAGAATGTAACGACCCGACCGATTATTTTGAGCTCTAGTGCATTGTTCGGCGATTTGAGGTCTTGAGTAGCTTCACTTCATGTATTATGATTTGTACATGTAGTCGGATTTGAATTTTGGGTAGTTCGGAGTTGAGTCGGAAGGAAAATTCTCAATTCATAAGCTTTAAGTTGAAAGAGTTGACCAAGATTTGACTTTTGAATAAACGACCTCGGAATTGGGGTTTAAAGGTTCCAATAGGTTTGTATAATGATTTTGGACTTGGGAGTATGTTCGAATCTAGTTTCGAGTGGATCGGGAGCGTTCCGGCGTTTATTGTAAAAAGTTGGCATTTAGAAGATTTTAGAATTTCTTATGTTCGAGTAGAAGTGGACTTTGATGTTATAGATGTTTGTTTGGGTTTCCGAGCCATGGAATAGGTTCATATTGTGATTTTTGACTTGTATGAAAAATTTGGGGTTATTACGGAATGTTTAAATATGATTCAGACGCATTCAACGAAGTTTGATATTTGAAAGTTAAAAGAGGATTAGATCGTCGATTCGTGATTTTGATGTTATTTGTGGCATTTTTAGCCTTTAGGATAGGTTTGAATAAGATATTGAGACTAGTTGGTGTGACTGGACAGGGTTCTGGGGGTTTCAGGTGTTTTCCGGGATGGTCTCAGACCAAATTTGGATGAATTGTTGTTGATGAATTAGGGAAGATCGCGTTCGCGTAGAAGGATTTAGAGTTGGTGGAGATATGTTCTACGCGTTCACGATCGGGCCTCGCGTTTGCGACAGTGGATCGTATTCGCGAAGGGAGAAGTTGGGCCTAGCGACCAGCGCAAAACATAACATGAAGTTAATGCTCGCTAGCCAAAGATAGTATAGTAAAATTATCGCCTCCACGAAAATTGGATTTAAACAATGTTCAAATAACATATGGTTTAACGTTATTCAGGATGATCAACTCTTGATTTGAGGTAATTGCTAACTGAAATAACTACTAAATTAATATTACAACTAATTAGACTTGACCACGAAGAATGAGAATTGAACTAAAACAAGTTGTAAACAATATGAGAAATAAGGGTCACGACAGAATAGGTGTATGATAGTTGTTCGGGATCTAACTCTATTTAAATTCACTTCTAATGTTCTAATGATTCTCACGAATTTACTCGGTGGTTAGATTAAACATAATGTTAAGATTCCTCTCTCGATTAAATCTGAACCCTAAAAAAATAAACTAATATGAAGCACTGTGAAGATATTCAAGAATACATTAATGGACTACAACAACAACACAACAACATACAAGTAAAATTCCACTAGTGGGATCTGGGGAGAGTAGAGCGTACACAGACCTTACTCCTATCGCGAAAAGGGTAGGGAGGCTGTTTCTGGTAGATTCTCGGCTAAACAGAAAAGACAATAATATCAGAAAACAAACAAAATAAAAGGCATGTAACAACAAAATATGCCAGAAAGAAAATAACAACAATGAATAAGTGAAAGGGCAATAACACAAAACTATGCAAAACAACAATATGAACACAACATAGACCACTAGCAAACCTAACCAAACCTCTATCAGACTACCCGATACAAAGAGTGAAAGAACTCTCGACTACCCCCTGGCCTATCACCCTAATGCTCGACCTCCACTTGTTCCTATCAAGGGCCATGTCCTCAAAAATCTGAAGCCGCGCCATGTCCTACCTGATCACCTCGCCCCAATACTTCTTAGGCCAACCCCTGCCTCTTCTCGTACCTGCCAATGTCAACCGCTCACACCTCCTAATCGGTGCCTCTAATATTCTCCTCCCCACGTGTCCGAACCAACTAAGTTGCGCTTCCCGCATCTAGTCATCCACAAGAGCCAGACCACCCTCTCCCGAATATCTTCATTCCTAATCTTATCTAGCCTAGTGTGCCCACACATCCATCTCAACATCTTCATTTCTGCAACTTTCATCTTCTGGATATGTGAATCTTGGCTGGCCAACACTCAGATCCATACAATATGGCCGGCCTAACCACCGCTCTATAGAACTTACCTAATACATTACATTAATGAACTAGTCTTTAGGAAAATCTCTCTCGAATATACTCCTAACTTGGTTTAATCAACAATTCAATCATCTCTCTCGATAAATTAGAAGGATCATTAAATTAAACCAAACAAACTTATGCAAAGATATTCACCAAAATATTCCTCTTTCGATTAAATAAACTAGTGAATAAATTCGCAAACAATTCAAAGCTCCACAATTGTAATCATTCGATCAAACTAGAGTTAAATCCAAAAATATTAATAAAAATATCATATCCGTCAAACCCGGTGGTAAACTACTCCAAGCAATGGAGAAAATCATCTCAAATAAGTTTAAGAATATAAAAAACATCAAAGACAATTTTACAATACAAACTCCCGTACTGCATCAATTGTTGGCAAAAGAATAGCTAAAATTTTGTGTTTTCAAGCCGTGACAGCTTTCCATAACTCTCCTAGGTCGAAATTCCCATCAGTGATTATGTTTACAGTTTACTTCTATCGAATATGGATAGACTTGAACTAAAATATCTTCTCGGCGAAATTTGCATAGGCGTGTCGCACCGCGCGTCACACTAATGGATTCCTTCCGAAACTATCAATTTTGATGCATGATGAAGAAAATAGGCAAAATCTTGTCCGCACATAGGCTGACATGTTCAAACTCTTTGCTTCTGCCAAACTTTGCATGCCAATTACGACGTGGCAACGTTTTTTCTTCCCTTAATAGTTGTTTATCTTTTTTTCTATGCATACTCAACCATCTACACCAAACATGATTCTGGCTTATTTTATTGGGCTTTTACTCAGACATCAAAGTTTCAAATCATTCATTTTAGCTCAAAACTTGCTTTTCCATTCGAAATCACATCCTACACGATATAACACACGTAATAAGTATAACGTACTAGCAATTAGGCTTAAATATAATCAAAATGTTATAATTAGGGTGCAAAATATAACCAAAAAGTGAGTTTCTAGCCCACCATTAATATCCCACACTTAAATCATTGCTCGTACTCGAGACATCAAGCTACTCTTCACATAAAGACAACTGTTTCATCAAATAACTTCTCTAACTCATCATTCCAAGAATATTTAAAGCAGACCAAGCACCATACCGTAACATTCTATCCTCAAGAGTCAACTCACAAGCACCGCATATTCTTTTAAAACCTGCTCACTTACTCTAACACAGAGGTCAAAGACTTTACTTTCTTTCGCAAATCATGTGCCATCACAGTGCAAATAGAGAGTAGTTCCACACATAATAAATTTCAAGAGTAAATAGGAACTCCATATAGAAAGAATTCACTCACTCTCATAAACAACATTCATGTGCTACAGGAGATGTACCATAGGTTTGTCCGTATGTGATACTCTACTAATTGAGTTCATTCAATCAAAGATTAAGTATAAATTTTTGGTGGTAATGTGAGCTGCGAAATGGGTAAGATACATTTGGTTATAGTCACTACACCTCCCCGAACACTTTAATTCATACAATTCACCATCTAAACCCCACATTTTTGTTGAACCACTCCCCAAGCTTCACAAAATAGTACCAAACTCTCAATTTCTTTAAGAACAAACAAGGTGAAAACTACCACTAGCAAGGATTAATTTTTTCCTAATACATATACAAACTCTTCTTTTTCTTTTCTTTCAAAGTTCTAATTCTTTTTTCAAGAAAATTCACTTTTCCTTTTTTCAATTCCTTACACGTGAATCTCACAATTTTTCTAAAATATTGCACCTTTCTCCCTTTTTAATAGTTTCACTCAAAAACCTAATCATACTGTCACTTAACTTTAAAAATATCATAACAATTTCCATAGCTCAAGAGAGATAACATGTTCAAACAAATAGTCAATTAAAACAAAAGGATCACACTTGTAGTGTGGTTGCTAAAGAAATATGATTACAGACTCTAAAGGGGTAACTAAGATACACATTAATTAGGTTGATAAAAGCATATATTTGGCTTCTCTATCACTTCCTAGACTGAACAAGAATGCTATTTTGCTTTGCAAATACACTTGGCAAGTTTTAGGCATCAACTGACATGCATAGAATATCGACAAAAACCTCACGCACATATTGGAACATAACTCACTTAAGATCAGATCTACCACGATTCTCTAGTCAAAGCAGTTAAGAAAAGTAAAATTCATTTAATTTAAGGCACTACAATACATTAATAAAGAACTGAGCCTAACTGTCACACTACGACACTCACTTCTCTCAAGGAACATTAAAGTCAAGAAAATTGCCTCCATTTAACACCATAGCACAATTCCTCACAAAAAAAAAACTAACTACACCTGGTTCAAGCAAACCCCTTAGAAATGAACCGCGACACAAAAAAGCTAAAGGGGAATTGTTACACTACCTTAGAAATTAAAAAGAATAATAATAAAAAATATATTTTTGGATTTCTTTTGTTTTATTTTTTTCGACTTCAAATCCCTCAAGAAGACAGTAAAGGAAATCCACCGTTGGGAAGAGTCAATTGTTTTTATTAAACAAAGAAGCAAAACAAATGCACATGTGCATATTTACATCCCCCACCCCACACTTTAAATTGTGGCATGTCCCCATGACACACAAGTAAAAAGCTAGAGGTAAAGAAAACTCCACTGAATTTATGAACTCTACCCTAGTTCTAAATTCATTCCCTATTTTCGCTCCTTGGGATTATTTTTGGAGCTCATTAAGTCCAATTCTTCTAAGAATATCTGCAACACCTGCTCTTTTCCCTCTTTCCTGGCCTTATTTTAAGTGGTGAATTATTCTTGTAAGATCATCCTCAATTGTTTCAATATTCTTTGACAGGATCAATCCACGTATCTTCATGTAAATACCCAAAAAAAAAAATCTACATGATCAATGTTAGAATAAGAAAATAAAGAAGAAAGGTAATGAGAATATTCATGTGGTATGCCCAAGACCATTTGTTTCTCATTCTTTTCTACTAGTGGTTGTAAATGTAGAAAAGTTGATGGAAGTTTGAACTCTTCTTCCGTTGATTTACACTCAACCAAAACCTTATCATCAATCATCTCCATTGAATCAGAGTGTTCTTGTGGAGTGGCAAGTTCTCTCTATGGATGCTCATCATCTTGGGTAGGCTCATTCTCACAATGTATCTCTTCCATATGTTCACCATCACCACCTAATGAGCTTTCTGAACGTATACTTACTATTTGACTTACTTGCATTGTTAGGTTATTAATGGCTTCAACATTTTGTATAAGTGGTTGTTTCCCTATTTTTTCATTCCAGTCATAATAAGGGTATTCATCCAACCAGAGTTAAGAATGTACCCATATGTAACCTCATACCTGTGCAGAATAAAAATATAGTGAGATTGTTCAAAAGACTAACCATAGGAAGAATACTTACCTGCTTGACGGTCAACCAATATATGATTTTCACTACATTTAAAACAAATAAAAGACTTGTTATAATATTCAGATGCTAACTCAGCAACTGTTTTCTTAGGTTGGTTGTACTCCATCTTCAACATCAATTAGAGTTCAATATCAAGAATAATTCTTCAAGATTTATCTCTAACACTTGTTATGTACTACAAAAGAAATCTTGAAGACAAATTAACTAAACAAAAGTCTCGAATTAGCACAAAGAATTATTTTGAATACTATTGATTGCCAATCCCCAGCAACCGCGCCAAAATTTGATCAATTACACCAATTGTGGGCAAGGGAATTGATAAAATCCTATGTCTCAAAGCCGTAGTAGCGCTCCAAAACTCTCCTAGGTCGAAACTCCCTTCAGAAATTATGTTTATATTGTATTTATATCGAGTATGGGTAGACCAGGACTAATATATCCTTTTTGAGTAGAAATAGGATTAACTGTACGAAGATTTTCATAGGCGTGCCGCAATGCGCGTAGCACAGCGCGACACACTAATAGACCCTTTCCGAAAAGATCAATTTTGATGCCTCATGAACAAAATAGGCAAAATCTTGTCCCACCACATAGGCTGACATGTCCAATTATGAATATAGAATGTAAACTCTTTCCTTCTGCCAAACTTTTTCATTCCAATTATGGCATGGCAACGTTGCTTTCTTCCCTTAATAATTTTCTTCATTTTTCCAATGCATACTCGATCATTGACCCCTCAACGTGATCCTACTTAATTCTTTGGCCTTTTACTCAGATTTCAAAGCTTCAAATCATCCATTTTAGCTCCAAACTTTCTTCTCCACTCAAAATCACATCCTACACATTATAACACACATAATAAGTACAACGTACTAGCAATTAGGCTCAAATATGATCAATATGTATTAATTAGGGTGAAAAATATCACTTAAAATTTGAGTTCCTAACCCACCATCAAGGGGGACTTGGCCTTCACGTAGGTGGGTCCGCGTTTGTGATGGGCAACCTGGTAAAGCTTCACGTTTGCGAGTCCCTTCTCGCATTCGCGTAGAGGAATTGGGGAGCAGAAGCTGATTTTGCTTCGCGAATGCTAGGGACTTGTCGTGTTCGTGAAGAAAGGTTGACTGACCAGTGTATAAGTTGAAAAAATGGGTTTCTGGTTCATTTTATCTCAATTCTTCCATGGGAGCCGAGCTTGGGGCGATTTTGAAGTGCCATTTCATCATCCATCATGTGGTAAGTGATTTCCTACACATTGTGAATACATGAGTTATATATGGATTTAAATATGAAGTTTTGTAGAAATTGTGGGATTTAAAAGAAAACCTACAATTTTGTATTTTTAGATTTTGACAACGAAATTTGACATGGAATTAGAAAGAAATTATGTATTTGAGTTTGTAGTGTTATGGGTAGTAATTATATTCAAAAAGTTTTGGAATCTGGGCGCGTGAGCCTGAGGGTTGACTTTGTTGACTTTTCGAGCGGAGTTGTGGTTGTTATAAATTGTTAAATTATGAGTATTGGAGTATATTTTTATTTCTTTGTACGTTTTTTGACTAGTTTTGGATCGATGAGCGTCGGTTTGAGGTGTTAGAGAGAAGATGTTACACGCTATATTTTCGTATGTAAAAGTGCGTCGTAACAAACTAATGTAGGACCAAAAATGAGATCATCTTTGAAAGTATATAAATTAACTTAATCATGTTACCTCAGAGGTTACAATTATTGAAGATCATGAACAACAAGTACAAAGAGGGTGGGAAGGTTCAGAAATTGAAGAAAATAATGTTTCGTCGAAAATCGATAAGTTTGGAATGTCATAACATGCACTTTTGGGGTGATAATATGGTGTTTAACGTGATAAGGAGGTTATGTTAGTCGTATGATATTCATGTGTTATGTTTTGAAGTCAAGCGAGTTATGAAATAAAAGTCGATGTCATCACAAGTTACGCTCATAAGTTTTACTAAATTTTAGTTCAAATGTAACTGCGATTTTCTCTCAATATACTTAGAGTTACGGGGTGATACACCAATCAAATTGAATATCTGTGAATCTATTTTCTAACGCATTATACTGTTTTCCAATACGACATTGGATAAGAGAGATATATACATTTTTGCAAACTGCGCAAGCTGCTAGGTGAGAAATAGGTGCGTCACCTACTTGCTTAAATGAGAGTCCGAAAATGGGCAAGTTCGGGTCGTCCAAAGAGACCTTTTAAAGGAATATTTCTTTCATATAATACGCTTATAAGAGGGCACAATAACCAGACCTAAACCCCTGCAAACATCCTCCCAAAAATTACACACAAATCCTAATTGAATTTCTCTCCTTTTCAAGTTCTAGTTGAAGGTAAACCTAGAGTTTGAAGAACCAAGATAGGAGTTGAGTTATTCAACAAATAAGGTAATTTTACTGCTCTCTTTCAACCTTTTTTTTCTGCGGGAGATGTGTGGAAAGTCGTTATATAATTGTAAGAACTCACGGGACGGTGATCGGAAGTCGTGAGTTCGAGTTATTCACTTGTAATGGACTGTTTTGTTTTTCTGTTGGATTGCGTGCTTTGCTACTATTTTATGAAGTTTTGGAGGAGTAGGGTGTGGAGAAACACCACATAAATGCAAGGTGGTGGGCTGGTCGTTCTCTGTAATATTTTTGGGTCGTTTGAAACTACTACGGTGGTCGTTTTGTGTATGAAGAGATTGGGGTGTGTTAGGCTATTTTGTAGTATTTTTGGTGTATATAAGGTTGGAAATAATGTATATATGTTGATATTGTTGTGTTCTTGTGTTTTTGGTATTATCTTGAATTTCGAGGAAGTAAGGATTATAGGTGAAATGCTGCCTGTTTTAATACAAAATAAGCTTGTCGTTTGTTGTACGATAGTTGTACCTTTCGTAACTTAATGATAGTATTATTATCGTTATTATACATTAAGGTTCAAATATGCGAGTTCAACTTGGTGATTGGAAAGATTTTGATAAGGTATGTTAAGGTTAAACATTTCTTCATTTTGGCATGATTCCGTAACTACATGAGTTTGATAACGAGGCATAAAGAGAAGTTTGTATTCCTGAACATATGTACATTATCCTAGTATCATATGTTACAGTATTCTCCATAATCGGGATTTTATATTCAATTAAGTTGTGATGACCCAAAAGGTCATCTTACGTAATTTAAGCTATATCTGTGTTCCGAGGCTCCGAGAGCCTCCGTTAGTCTCACCTTGATATGCGTGCACAGCCCGGGCGTGTAGCCGGGAAGCTATTATGTGAAAATTTGATAAAAATGAGTTTTGATAATTAAAAAATGAATATAGTTGACTTTGGTCAACATTTCTAGTAAATGGACCCGGACCCATGATTCGACGGTCCCGGAGGGTCCGTAGGAAAATATGGGACTTGGGCATATGCCCGGAATCGAATTCCGAGGTCCCAAGCCCGAGAAATGAATTTTTTTTAAAGAAAATTGTTCTCTGAAAATAATAAAGGAATTTGAAAATGAATAATTATGTGAAAACCGTGTTGCCTGGCCCGTATTATGGTTCCCGGGACCGAAACAGGTTTATTATATGTTATGTGACTTATCTGTGAAATTTGGTGTAAAACAGACTTGAAATGACGTGATTCGGATAAAAAATGAGAAATTTAGAAGTTTATGAAGTTTAAGAAATTTCTAAGAGTTTTGAGGTTTAATTCCGTGTTTTTGATGATATTGTTATGATTTAAATGCTTGAACAAGTCCGTAGGATGTATTGGGAGACGTGTGTGTTTTTGGTTTTGAGACACGAGGGCTCGGGTGAGTTTCGGGTGGCTAACAGGATGGTTTTAAGTTAAAAATCTGGTGTTTGTCCTGTTTCTGGTGTCAGGCCTTTCCTTCAGTGCGATCGCATATGCACATCCGCGATCGCACATCATTAGGCTAGTGGGGGAAAAACTTACTCTATGCGATCGCATATAGTTGTCCGCGATCGCATAGCTTCGTGCCTGGGGAGTAGTCTGTTGCACTATGCGATCGCATAGCATACTCCGCGATCGCATAGTGTATTAGGTGGGTAAGGGCAGCTGGAGGGAAAATACCCTGTGCGATCGCTATTTCACTGGTGCGATCGCATAAGGTGGAGGTCGTGTACCTGTGCGATCGCATTAGACCTTCCGCGATCGCAGCTCACCCAGTTTTGTTCCCTATGCGATCACATTCCAATCTCCGCGATCACATAGGCTAATTTTGCCCAGTTATTTCATTTAGTCCCAAAACAGACCCATTACGGGATTTTCA
>MDKH01172828.1:0-23442 GCA_005239495.1 Nicotiana undulata | reverse complement strand
GGCCTATCGGGTTCAACGTTAGGCGCAGTCACGGCCCAAAGGGTGGGAATTTGGGTCGTGACATACGGGAAGTCTTATTTTAGGGCTCGGGGTTCTAGAAAGCAAAATGACTGGTCGGGTCATTACATTGTTACTACTCTACCGAGGTTAGACTTGATACTTACTGGGTACCACTGTGGTGTACTCATGCTACGCTTCTGCATATTTTGTGCAGAACTAGGTACTTCGGGTCGTGTTGTTTTTGAAATTCCTGCTTGTGTGGATGGAGACTTTAAGATTCACTTGTTGGACGTTAGCAGGCTCCGAAGTCACCTTCTATTGTACTTATTTCCATTATTCCTACTAATTTGGAACAATGATGTATTCGTTATGTATAATTACTCCTAGAAAGCCTTATGACTTGTACTGCCGGTTTTGGGATTTTGTATTATGTTGAGACGATTGGTTTATTTAGAAGTTTCTGGTTCATGTTCAATGGTTGTCAAGTAGAATCTGTTATCATTCAGCATGTGTTAGGCTTACCTAGTTTTAGAGAGGTGCCACGCTCCTTTGGAGGGACTTTGGGTAGTGACATTAACCTTTGAACAAATTCAACACCATCCATTTAAAAATAATACAGTAATAATTGTACTATATATAAACACCAATTGAAATAAATTACAATATTTTAGAACAAAAACTAATATATAAAGAGGAGAATAGATATAATGTGATTCTATCCACACTCTAAATTTATTTGATAAATTTAAGTAGGTAAATAATACTCAAAAACTATTATTGATAAATTTAAATATCGAAACAATTATGAGAAAGTCATACAAAATAAATTCAAGTTAAATTTCAGGAGCAATACAAAATTATATTGATTGTATAATACTAAACTGATAATTTATTAAAAATTCAAATGTCAATTTAATAATATTAAGCAATGGATAGTAAAATTAGATAAGAGAGGAACAAACAAGAAATAAAATATATATTTGTAAAAAAATATAAAATATAAGACATATAATTAGAATTACAATGAGAAAGTCGTACATATACACATAATTAAAATCATAATGAACATATATTCATAAAGGAAGAACACTAAATAAATCAAGTCATAGTGTTAAAATATATCTACGGATCAAATTTCTCATGTAGGAAATTTTAGTTAATAAATAGAACTCATAATTTCATAAGGAAAGATACAAAAATATAAAGATACTATTAGGATATTATACATAAGATATATATATATATATATATATATATATATATATAAGTATATTAAAACTATTGATAATTGTTTTTATAAAAATAATAAAAGGCTTACCTCTTTATAGTTTTGATGAATTTCAAAATTATAATTTAGTAAAAAATATTACATTATTTAAATTTTTAGTAAAATACAAAATGAAAAATTAATCAAAGATTACGGTAGAAAAGAATGTACGAAAAGGATGGGATAAAGATAATTTTATTAAAAGATAAATAACTCATAAAACTTATTGATAAATTTAGACAATTGAAGAACTTTGAACAGTATAACATAAGTTTAAAAAAATCAGAGTAAGAAAATATATATCTTATATTACATTAAAAGAGAAGTAGTATCAAAATATTAAGCCAATTGGCAAGTTAATAAAACGTCACATTAGTAAATGTATAGTACTAAGTACTTGCTAACTTAATAAATAATAAATAAGGAATAAATAATTTATTTGATTACTATATGATGTGTATCCTTTGATAATATATAGATTTTGTTATATTTATGTTCATTACATTAAGTAATAAAATAACAATCAATATTTATTAACATAAGATAATATATTCGATCATAATTTTATAAGATTAATATTTTGTCCTCACTTTTCTCTCTCCCCTTCTAACGTCTTGCCTAACGTTCTCATCCCCTCCCCTCTCCCACATCCCCCCGCAACGGTGACCCCCAGTAGCTACCCTCCGGCATTTGCTCGCCGTCGCCGCCGCCGCCACATGTGCTGTTACTGGTAAGTTCACTTCTCTCTTTCCGTCTTCTCTCTCTCCCTCTCTTTCTCTTTCTCTCTCCTCTTTCTTCCTTCTCTTCTTTTCCGGTAGCTTCGGTCCTTCTCGCCGCCGGATTCGGGACGTGCATGTCAAGGAGAGTTGCAAAAGTCCGGCGACCCGTGATTGCCGGTGACTCTTCTTGTCCTGCATTTTCCGGCGACCCTTTCTCTGTCTTCTTCTTCCTCTCTCTCTCTTTCCCTTTATCTCTCCCCCCTTTTTGTCTTTGTGTGTGGGTGCGTTCTATTTCCGTGGGAAGGTGCAGCATTTTTTCGGCAAGGACATATTATTTCCGGCGTGTGTACATATTTCCGGCAAGTTTCATTTATTTCAGTGACTTCCGATTAACTTTCCGGCGGGACGCAGCGGGACTATCCGTGCTCTTGAGCAGACCTGACAAACTTCAGGAAAACTTGCTCTAGGTACTTTCGTTCTATATCTGGTAGTCGTGGTATCAGTATTTTTATTTTTTTTCTTTTTGTTTGCCTGTGTCTTTGACATCTAGATTATCTTTTTGTAGCTTTGTACTGGTCTAGTGGCCGCGGCGAGCTATGATAGAGTGAGGCCATGTCCTCGGGGAGAGTTGGGGGAGCGGGGGGTAGAGGGTAAGGGTGGCGGGGAGGGGGGGAGTAAGGCACCTTCTAGGTTGAGAGTGGGGTCGTGGAACATAGGGACTCTAACGGGGAAGTCCATAGAGTTAGCAAAGATTCTCTAGAAGAGGAAGATTAACATAGCTTGTGTCCAGGAGACTAGATGGATGGGGAACATGGCTCGGGAGGCGGATGGGTTTAAGTTGTGGTATTCAGGGAGGGTGAGAGTGAAGAATGGGGTAGGCATTTTAGTTGATAAGGAGTTAAGGGAGCTAGTGGTTGAGGTTAAGAGGGTGAATGACAGGTTGATGGCCATTAAGATAGTCGTGGGAGGGTATACTCTGAACGTAGTTAGTGCTTACGCGCCTCAGGTAGGGTTGAACGAGGAGGTTAAAAGACGCTTCTGGAAGATTTGGATGGGTTGGTTCGGGGTATACCATCCACCGAGAAGCTTATTATCGGGGGTGATTTTAACGGCCACATTGGGAGGTCGCCTGGGGGATATGACGGTGTGCATGGTAGCTTCGGTTTTGGAGATAGAAACGGAGGAGGTACTTCGCTGCTGGAGTACGCTAAAGCTTTTGAGCTGGTGACCGCTAACTCGTGTTACTCGAAGAAGGTGGAGCACCTGATAACTTTTCGGAGTACGGTGGCCAAGACCCAGATTGATTATCTACTTCTCTCGAAATGTGATAAAGGTTTATGCACGGACTACAAGGTCATACGGAGTGAGAATCTTATGACCCAACATATGCTTTTGATTATGGATTTTGAGATTAGGTGGACGAGGAAAAAGAGGGCTATGTCTGGTATACTTAGGGTCAGGTGGGGTGCATTGACTAAGGACAAGGCCCAGGAGTTGGGGGAGAGGTTGCTGGCTATGGGGGCCTAGATGAATAGCAGGGATGCGAGTTGTATATAGTCTATGACAGCAAATTGTATTAGAGAGGCGGCGAGAGAGGTGTTAGGGGTATCAAAGGGTTATTCTGGAGGCCATAAAGGGGACTGGTGGTGGAATCAAGAGGTTCAAAGGAAAGTGGAAGACAAGAAAGCGGCATATTTGAAGCTAGTAGAGAGTATAGACGAGGGGCAGAAGAGTGCTAATAGGGAGGGGTATAAGAAGTCTAAGAAGGAGAGGAAGTTGGCGGTTACTGCGGTTAAGACCGCGGCGTTTAGTCATTTATATAAAGAAATTGCGGATAAAAGCGGGGACAAGAAGTTGTACATGCTAGCGAAGGTGAGGAGAAGAAGGCTCGAGATCTGGACCAAGTGAGATACATAAAAGATGAGGAGGGAAGAGTTTTATTGGAGGGGGCCCAAATTAGGCAGAGATGGCAGTCTTACTTTCATAGACTCTTGAATGAAGAGGGAGATAGGGGCATTGTGCTGGGGGAGTTGGAGTACTCGTAGCGACAGCGAGATTTTGGGTACTGTAGATGTATACGAGTGGGGGAGGTTGTAGGGGCTATGTGCAGGATGAGTCGGGGTAGAGCGACTGGGCGGGGCGAGATGCCGGTGGAATTCTGGAAGAGCGTGGGTAAGGAGGGCTTGGAATGGATTGCTAGGTTGTTTAACGTCATTTTTAGGACGAAGAAGATGCCCGAGGAGTGGAGGTGGAGTACGATGATCCCGTTGTACAAGAACAAAAGGGATGTCCAAAACTGCAACAACTATAGGGGTATCAAGTTGTTAAGCCATACGATGAAAGGTGTTAAGTTGTTGAGGAGGTGTTTGTCCATTTTCGGGAACCAGTTTGGTTTCATGCCTGGACGGTCGACTACGGAGGCCATTCACATTGTGAGGAGATTGGTGGAGCAGTATAGGGCGGTGAAGAATATGGAGTTCATTGACCTGGAGAAAGCCTATGACAAAATCTCGATAGAGGCTCTATGGAGATATTTGGAGGCTAGAGGAGTGTTTGTAGAGTATACTAGAGTGATTCAGGACATGCATGATGGAGCTAAGGCACGGGTTAGGACAGCAGGAGGAGACTCTGATTAATTTCCGGTAGAGATGGGGTTGCATCAGGGATCAACACTTAGCCCGTTTTTGTTTTCCCCGGCGATGGATTCTTTGACGCGTCACATTCAAGGGGAGGTGCCTTGGTGCTTGTTATTTGCGGATGACATAGTCCTGATCGATGAGATGCGAGGTGGCGTTAACAAGAGGCTGGAGGTGTGGAGACAAACCCTAGAGTCTACGGGTTTCAAGTTGAGAATGACCAAGACAGAATACTTGGAGTGCAAGTTCGGCGGTGCTATCCAGGAGGCGGACGGGGATGTGAGACTCGATACACAAGTTATTTCCATGAGAGAGAGTTTCAAGTATCTGGGATCTATAATTCAGAAGGATGGGGAGATAGATGATGATTTTACGCACCATATCGAAGCAGGGTGGATGGAGTGGAGGCTCACTTCCGGTGTCTTGTGTGATAAGAATGTGCCGTTGAGACTTAAGGGTAAGTTCTACAAGGTAGTAGTTAGACCGACTATGTTATATGGGGCAGAGTGTTGGCCAATCAAAAACTCTCATGTCCAGCAGATGAAAGTAGCGGAAATGAGGATGCTGAGATGGATGTGTGGGCATACTAGATTGGATAGAATTAGGAATGAAGTATATTCAGGACAAGGTGGGAGTGGTCCCTGTGGAGGAAAAGATGCGTGAGGCGAGGTTGAGATGGTTTGGGCATGTGAAGAGGAGAATAACATATGCCCCTGTCAGGAGATGTTAGAAGTTGGCCTTGGGGGGTGAGAGGAGGGGTAGAGGTAGGCCAAAGAAGTCTTAGGGAGAGGTGATCAGGCGGGACATGGCGCAACTTGAGCTAACCAAGGACATGACCCTAGATAGAAGATGTGTGGAGGTTGAAGATTAGGGTAGAAAGTTAGGAGGTAGTCGTGGGTTTCCCTTTGTCTTCTCTAGTTTGATAGTATTAGCGCTAGTACGGTACCCTTTTTTCTTTAGTTTGCTATATTCGCATGTCTTGTTCCGTTGTTACTTGCCACTAGTAATTCCGCAGTTTGCTAGCAGTACTTCGTTCATATTCTCGTTTGCTGCCTTGGAATTAGTTTTCTAAATATGTTATCTTGCTATTATTTATTATCAGTACCCCTTTCATATTCTCTGTTGCTATCTTCGATTTAGTTTGCTAATTATTTTTCTAGTCATTACTTGCTACCATGGCTTCTCTCACCTTCTTTAGCTGAGGGTCTATCGGAAACAGTCTCTCTGCCCTCCTTGGGTAGGGGTAAGGCTACGTACATCCTACCATCCCCAGACCCCACTTGTGGGACTATACTGGGTGGTTGTTGTTTTGTTGTAATATTCTGTCAAATTATCCGCGCATCGTTGAAGTTCTAACACTAGTGTGAAAATAATATGTTGAATTCGGACGAGCTAATACCACACTTTAATTTCAATATATGTGTTCCTTTTTGTGACGGTGGGGAAAAGACTCTAAACAGCTTCATTAAACATGGTTTGGAAGCTTTTTTTATTTTTTATTTTTGATTTAATTATCTGGTATCTGGTATCTGGTATCCATTGACCCGATGATTCAAATTCGAGCGCTATAGGATCTATTTTAAAGAGAACCACCTCTACAAATAATTTCACCATTCTCACAGCTCGAAAACTGAGATTAGATATGAAAACTGTTAATAGGTCAAGTCCAAACCTTGGATCAACACAAATTAAAGGAAATTAATTTAGTAACTGATGTTTAGCTTAAAGTATATATATTTTCATGTATATCGCCTCATATTTTACTTTTGTTTCGTGAGTTTTAGATGTTAATTGTGATGATTTGTATTGATTTGTAGTGTTTTTATGTGTAGGAATGATTTGGAAGCAATTGGGGACGAAACGCACAAAACCGGACAAAAAGGAATTTTGGGCGCCACAGGCAGGGATTAGCGCCACCTGTGGCGCTGGAGACAGTGTACTCTTCCAAGGCAATGACCTGGTGGGCGCCCGGCGCTACTCAGGGCGCGTATGCCGGGATTCTCTCCTATTTCGACCGGGAATCAGTTATTTCGGCCCTAGACCTACCCAACACGTATAAAAGCAAGTCTAAGCTTATTTTTTAGAGAGGGACGCCACTTTGGAGGAAATATACACACATAATTGCTAGGGAGCGAAGGATTCTCAGTTTTCTTCATCTTTTTCTAGTATTTACAATTAATTCAACACTTATGCAATTGTTTGATTTTAGCATGAGTGGCTAAACACCCATTGTTCTGGGGTTGTGATTTAGCCATGAATATTGTTTTTTGACATTATCTTAACCTTGATTATAGTTCACTCAATATATGGTTGTTTCTTCAATTCTGTGTTCAATTGCTTAATTGTCTGTCCAGCAGTTAGGTTCTATATACTATCTATGCTATGCTTGGGAAATCCGTGTATAGATTAGAGAAGAGTTAAAAGAGCGCGATCTTAACCCTTAAGGGGAGAGGATTTGTGGTTAGGATAGGAATATACCTAGTCACCGTACTTAATTAAATATTGTAATCTTAATGCATTCTAATAGATTAATTTCATAGGAATATAGGCGTTAATCTATTGAGAATAGGTGAGTAGTGCTTCGGGAGAAGGCTCTGAGAGCATTTATTGATTAATTAGCAACCATGAGTGAATTATATGAAAGGGAGAGTTAATTAGAACACAATACGAATGGTGAATCGACCACAACCTTGGAATATTTGTCTCTATCGAATACACAACAATCAACTCGTTACTTGATAATTAGTTATTTCTTAGAATCGTAGTATAGTATAGTTACATTATTGGACTTTTATCTTGGTTTGATTGAATAACAATTATAGTGATTTAGTAAGTAGTTTACACAAGTCTTTGTGGGTTCGTGCAACGACCCGGTCTGTCGTTACGTAGAACCTGCATTATAATTACTGTTATTGACTTGTCATAGGTTGGTTATACTGTTGAAGATATGTTAGAGTTGGTAGGCTTGAAATCGAAATGGTTGTAGTGAGAGTTTAGCCACTTAGTCTTTAAAAATAGCCTTAAAGTTAGAAAAGTCAACTGAGAGTTGACTTATTGGTAAACGACCTCGGAATGCGGATTTTATGGCTCGGATAAATTCGTTAGGTGATTTGGGACTTAGGAGTATGTTCAGAATAATTTTGTGATGTCCGGTGTAGAGTTAGGCTTGAATTGGCGAAAGTTAGTTTTTGGCGATTTCCAGTCGGCGGTGGAAAATAGGCTATCGGGGTCGGAATGGAATTCCGAAAGTTGGAACAGGTTCGTAATGTCATTTTGGATATGTCTACAAAATTTTAGATCAATCGGAGTTGTTTTGAATAGTTTCGGCATCGTTGGTGGATTTTAGAAATTTCAAAGTTCTTAGGCTTGAATCCGACGTGATTTTGGTGTTTAGATGTTATTTTTGGTGTTCCGAGAGTGCAACTAAGTTGGAATGATCATTTACGATGTGTTGGAATATTTGGTTGGGGTCCCGAGGGGCTCAGGATTGATTTCGGATGGTTAACAGGCACTTTGGCCTTAGCAAAGTCTGTTGTTTTTCTGGTGTTAGTGCAGCAGTGGTTTGTTCATCGCGATCGCGTAGAGTAAAGTGGGAGGCAGGTAAAGTTGTTCTATGCGAGTGTCTGCGATCACATAGTTTGGCAGGTTTGAGCAGTGCGGTCGCGTGGATCTTCATGCGATCGCGTAGGGTATAGGCGCGTGAGGTGAGGGGGTCCATTTGTTCGCGATCACGTGTGTAGGTTCGCGATCGCGTGGAGTTAGGACCTGTTGAATCGCGATCGCGTGTGTAGGTCTGCGATCGCGTAGAGTCTTTTTGAGGGTCAGTGGGTTTTCCCTTCGCAATCGCGTGAATGGTTCCGCGATCGCAGTGAAGAATAACTAGGCAGTATATAATTTAAACCCTCCGCGGCCATTATAACTTTTAACACCATTTTTGTACGGAAAGAGAGCTTTTGAGGCGATTTTGAAGAAAGGAAATTATAGTTCTTCATTGAGGTAAGGATTTTGGACCCTAAAACTCGATTATAGGTGATTAAGGAACATAATATCATTGTTTAATTCATGAAAATCAGTAGAAAAAGGTGGAGTTAGGGCTTGAGATTATGAGACCTTCTAGGGATGATTTAAGGGGTCAAACGAACTCCGATTTTAGCGTTCTTTATATGTACGGACTCGTGAGATGATGAAGAATATTTTGGTATAAAATTTGTTAAGTCTCGATACGCGAGCTCGGAGGTCGGGTTTTGTGCTGGAATTAGTATTTTTCAATTGGGATTCATTCCTTAAGCATAATTTGATGATAAAAATCTGAACTTGGTAGATTTGGAGCACTCGGAAGTTGATACGAGAGGCAAGCGGGTCGCAGAGTAGCTTTTCGGGCTAGTTTGAGGTAAGTAATGTCTTTAAATCCTGTCCTGAGAGTATGAAACCCCGGACCTTGCATCCTTTCACGGATTTTGGAATGCAAAGATTGGAAATTTGGAAATATATCCCTTTTTAGGCAACTATTGAGTTGCGAAACCGATTTTCCTATGCTTAATAGTATTGATATATTTTGACATGATTTGGGTTGTAAGCCATGTTTGGGGCCTAGTGCCGATCTGTTCACCCCTTGGGGGCTATTTTTACTATTTTCCTCACTTGATATGTTATGATTTTCACTCAGTCTTTTCTTGATGATTGTTTTGACACTCACAGTATTTTTTATATTATTTCTTGAAAATGAAACACTATTTTTGGGTCGAGAACCCGGTATAATGATGGCCCGAGTGGCATATTGAGAGTGTCTGACTGAGTGAGGCTGCGGGCCAATATTGTGAGGATGTTATGATATGAGAGAGGCCGAGGGCCAATATTGTGAGTGATTTATGTCATGATATGGCTTGTTATAGCGCTTGGGCTGTAGGAGCCCCTCCGGAGTCTGTACACACCCCCAGTGAGCGCAGGTACCTACTGAGTGCGAGTGATTGCCCACGGGGCTGATACTGAGTGGCTGTGAGGTTGCCCGCTGGGCTGATACTGAGTGACTGTGAGGTTGCCCGCTGGGCTGATACTGAGTGACTGTGAGGTTGCCCGTTGGGCTGATACTGAGTGATGGTGAGGTGCTGAGGGAAATGTTACGTGAGATGATTATGGCCCGAGGGGCAGATTTATAATGATATTTTACTGAGATTTTGACTATGATTCACTTCATTTTTCAAACTGATTTTACTGAGCGTTTTATTGAGAAATATTGGAAAATATACTTATTTCAAAGGATTTTTCTGGAAATTGGTTTTCGAACTTATGTATATTGTATTGAGACTTGATGTTTTACTGTTTGTGGATTGGTGTTTTGTGCTCTGTGTTTCATATACTTCAGACTGTGATTTATTTTCATTACTACTGAGTTGGCGTACTCATCATTACTCCCTGCACCCCTGTGTGCAAATCTAGGTACTAGTGCGGAGAAGTAGCCATCTTTGTTCGTTAGCAGCAGCTTTACAGGATTTCGAGGTAGCTGCCCAGCGTCCGCAGCTTCTCCATTTCCCTTTCTTTATTAGTATTAGTATTTATTTCATAGACATTGTTTAAGACATTAGCAGAGTTAGTTTTATTTCTTAGATGCTCGTGACCATGTTGACTCCAGTCTTGGGAGGTTTGCTTAGACTGTTAGATTATCATGGGGACGTAAAGACTTAAAGAAATTATTTTATATTCTGTTTGCTGTTCGTTATTGATCTGTGAAATATTATAATAGAACGAATGGGTAGTTATGTGATGGTTGGCTAGCCTAGTTCCACGATAGGCGCCATCACGAACTCTTAGGATTTGGGGTCGTGACAGTTCGACACTCGATTTATCATTATATTACTTGTACGACTACGTATACTTGCGTGTGCGTTTGGTAGCAACAAGTTTTTGGCGTCGTTGCCGGAGACTTAGAAATTAACTATTTTACTAGATTAGATTTTTACGTTTTATCTATGTAAATTTTTAATTTTAGTTTAGTGTAGTTAGTATTATAATTTATTTTTACATGGCATCTTTGAACGAAAATTGGTGGGATAGTAAGTATTCTTGTTTTTGTGATCCTTGTCCATATTGTAAAGGACCCCACTTGTGGAAATATTGTAAAAGTATTCCAAATACCGAGTTGTGTGCACCGTCTCAATCATGTACTATTTGTGAGGGTAATTGGAATAATTGTCCTAAGTGTTGTTATCCTACTCCAATCCCTTCTTATGTTGATTCTAATAATTCTTGTGAGTTTGGCAGGGGTAACGAATTGGATGATGTTGATCATGATGTTCGCATTCTTGATATGCACATGAAATTATTAGAGGAATATGGAGGTTTTCGTGAGAAAATTACGAATGAGATACAACACTTTATAGAGGGAAGAGCTGAATTGAGACAAGAGATCGACCAATTTGGCAGTTCTATTCGCAACTTGGAGGCTCAATTGAGTGCAAAGGTTGATGCATGTAATGCCCAACAATTTAGTGATAAGTTGTGTGAAGCTGAAAAAGATCTTCTAGACCAAATTGAGGAGCTAAAATGAGAATACCAAGCATTAGACCATGTTCTTGTTGATGATGTTGAGGTTGAGGAAGTGTATATAATTGAGGATGTCAAAAATAATGCAGTTTTGGAGTTGGGGCGCATTGGACCTCATTCTAACCATTTTTCAACATTGTGTTTGGTTGGTGGCATGGGAATTGATCCCGTCGAGCATGTGGAGCAGTCAATACATGAGAAACAAAGTGCTTATATTCTGAAATTTGTAATGCCAAGGAGACAAAATGACATCCCTCACTTAAAGGCCAATAAGTGCAAGATGTGATACCTATTGTTTGGTTCCTTTCTACTTACACCACTGCCCCAGGAACGTGACAGAAAAATTGATGCAAAATTGGGGGCGCAATTTATATCCTCAAAGTGAAAAGAAAAGTGGTGAAGTGATGCATCGTGCCACGACTATAAATAAGGCGCTTGTTGGGAGGCAACCCAATTCTAATTTTTTTTTCTTTTTCTTTTTGTTCATTTTTTTTATTGTGTTATTTTTTGTAGTATTATTTTTGTATTTTGTAGGAGTAGGAGCATGGAGTCAAAGCCAATAGGCATGAGCAAAAGCGAGCATGTGGTTGAAACTAAGTGTGAGGTACCCGCACAAAGAATCCTACCCGAGAGAAGTCTGAGTATCCCGTGAGATGCTAATGCTTCGGTCTTTGGCCTACCAGGAAGTCTCTTTTACCTTCTTATTATTTATAGTGTGCATTGAGGACATTGCACAATTTTAAGTGTGGGGTGAGAAGATTGTCTGGGTGATTTTCTGTGTTATTCTAGCTTAATTGTAGTATTCTTTCTAGTGTAGTGATTTTTGTAAAATAAAAAATAAAAATAAAACAAAAATTGAAAACAAAAATTCATAAAATTTTGGATTTTACCCGACGATGGATTTGTTGGGAAATTTTTTTGAGCGATAAAGTCTGATTTAAAAATACAAAAAGATTTTTTTATATTTTTTTATTTATTTTGTGGGATAGTTAGGTAGTATCCCTTGGTTTTTCTTTGGGCACCGATTCTTTTCCATGGGTGTAGCTCTAACCGGGCACTTTAATTTTTTAGGAGTAGTTAGGAAGAAACTAAGTAACTTGGAAATACCCATTGACATGTTTGGTGATGGCATATTAGGTTATGACATACATTCTGCTTTCTCTTGTATTTGGTTTGACAGTGATGCCTGAGTAAAAATAAATAGTCTATTTTGTGACGCCTTAGCTCAGTTGTTTGACTTATATGCCACATAGTGCAATATTGCTTAATTTTCTCAATTAGGTGTGTTTGCCTGATTCGAGAGTTTACAAAATCGTTGTGACTGAGTCATGTGCAATGTGTGTGTGAGGTTTAGTTATCTTCTATGCTATCCTTTATAGTCTAGAACTTGCCACGTGTGTTAATCGAAGCAAAATTGTAGGTTATGCTAGTCTAGGAGATGACGTAGGCATTTTCTTGCTTGATCATGGATGTGCTTGTCACATAAAAATAAAATTTTCCGTTGCTAACCCCCTTGAGCTTATAGACATTTTCTTTGGCGCCCACATTACAAGCCGTACCCCTATTTTGTTCTTAAATGAGATTTTTGCACCTTGACCTCCTAAGGCACTTAGTCGCTAAAAGAAGTAAGGTGAGATATGGGGGATTAGTTTTTGAGTGGAGCCATGGAAGGGCCCTTTGGTGCACTAAAATTGAAATCAAAAGCCACTAGCCAATGAACTTTCATGTATGGAGTGTGTGTAGAAAAAAAAATTGTGAAAAAAAAATGATAGTAAAAGTATGTAGAAAAAGATACACACCTCCAATTTTTATTAATTTGTGCTAGTGGGAGTATAGAAGTGCTTATTGAAAAAAAGGGCTATGTTGAATATGGGTTGTGGCAAGTGAATTGGTTGAGAAGAATATGTATTGAATTATGAATGTAGTGTATTAAAGTGCTTAGGAGGGTTAGTCACTATTCCTAAATATATCCTACCCGTCCTTTAGCCTACATTACAACCTTAAAAGTCCTAATTGATCCTAGATTTGGCTAACTTAAATTAGTAGAGATATACACTACGGGCAAGAGTATGGTACGACCAGGGGATGCATATGAATTCTTTGTGAGAGTGAGTGAAATTTTGTTCAATTGAGTGATGTCATTAAATTATGTTCAAACGCATAGTTGAATGTGTGGACTAGTTATATTCACTCTTTTGTTGTTGGTGAGGGCACATGATCTCATGAGCAATTGTAATGTTGTAAACTTTCTTGTTGGGTAAGTGCGTGAATTGAGAGGGCTTAGTGGTTACAAGTTGACTTTTGAGGTTTGGTGGTTGCAAATAGGTTGTTAGTATGATTGATTAAATTGTTATACTTGAGCATGTTTAAAGAAGGGAAAGAATGTGAATTTTTGTATGTTCATACTTGATTGCCGGTATCGATCATAGTCAAGTGGTAAAGTGTGTGGTTTAAAAGTAAAATGCTCCTCGATAATGAACTTTGTAAGTGTTGGAGGGTAGTATTTTGTCCCATTGCTCGAGGACGAGCAAGAGTCTAAGTGTGGGGTGTTGATGTTTAGCTTAAAGTATATATATTTTCATCTATATCGCCTCATATTTTACTTTTGTTTCGTGAGTTTTAGATGTTAATTGTGATGATTTGTATTGATTTGTAGTGTTTTTATTTGTAGGAATGATTTGGAAGCAATTGGGGACGAAACACACAAAATTAGAGCCGAAACGCACAAAATCGGACAAAAAGAAATTTTGGGCGCCACAGGCAGGGCTTAGCGCCACCTGTGGCGCTGGAGACAGTGTACTCTTCCAAGGCAGCGCCCTGGTGGGCGCCCGGCGCTACTCAGGGCGCCGATGACGGGATTCTCTCCTATTTCGATCGGGACTCGGTTATTTCGGTCCTAGACCTACCCAACACGTATAAAAGCAAGTCTAAGCTTATTTTTGAGAGAGGGACGCCACTTTGGAGGAAATATACACACGGAATTGCTAGGGAGCGAAGGATTCTCAGTTTTCTTCATCTTTTTCTAGTATTTACAATTAATTCAACACTTATGCAATTTTTTTATTTTAGCATGAGTGGCTAAACACCCATTGTTCTGTGGTTGTGATTTAGCCATGAATATTGTTGTTTGACATTAGCCTAACCTTGATTATAGTTCACTCAATATATGGTTGTATCTTCCATTCTGTGTTCAATTGCTTAATTTTCTGGCCAGCAGTTAGGTTCTATATACTATCTATGTTATGCTTGGGAAAGCCGTGTATAGATTAGAGAAGATTTGAAGAGAGCGCGATCTTAACCCTTCAGGGGAGCGGATTTGTGGTTAGGATAGGAATATACCTAGTCACTGTGCTTAATTAAATATCGTAATCTTAATGCGTTCTAATAGATTAATTTCATAGGAATATAGGCGTTAATCTATTGAGAATAGGTGAGTAGTGCTTCGGGAGAAGGCTATGAGAGCAATTATCGATTAATTAGCAACCGTGAGTGAATTATATGAAAGGGAGAGTTAATTAGAACACAATACGAATGGTGAATCGATCACAACCCTGGAATATTTGTCTCTATTGAATACACAACAATCAACTCGTTACTTGATAATTAGTTATTTCTTAGAATCGTAGTATAGTATAGTTACATAATTGGATTTTTGTCTTGGCTTGATCGAATAACAATTATAGTGATTTAGTAAGTAGTTTACACAAGTCTTTGTGGGTTCGATACTCGATTTATCATTATATTACTTGTACGACCACGTATACTTGCGTGTGCGTTTGGGAGCAACAGTAACAGTTGAAAACCTTAGGTCTATATATATATATATATATATATATATATATATATATATATATCCCCGAGGCCTAATACCTTGAAACAATAATATATTAACTTTTTCCGGTTATGTAATTAAAATGACCGGTCTTCTGATTAGAAGAAAATCATGAATATATCCATGTACTTCTTTGCTTGTGATTCAAGTTGTTATTAATGAGTAATTAACACATGAATCTGTCTGTTTCATGATTAAACTTCTCTAGGAATGAAGAACTAAGTTTAGGTTCCATATATCCAATCTGATTTTGATGTGATAACTCATTGGTAAACTTAGACTCGATTGAAAATGGTTTTATTGGCTAAGAGAGTGACGGTGGCGAAGCCAGGATTTTTCGAAGAGTGTTCAAACTTGAAAAATGAAAACAATTCCTCGATAAAAGGGTGTTTAATTAATATATGTTATGTATTTCTAAAACCTACATATTTTACCCATATACACAATATAATTTATCGACAAAGGGTGTCAATTAACCACACCTTGATAGGCTGTAGCTTCACCAGAAACCTACCATAATAATTAACACGTATCTGCATCATCTACGAACTGTTTTAAGACTTTTATTTGGTCATGTTTTGGTAGATGACCAAATAATATGTTATAACGGATTAAATTAATACAATATAAATATAAAAAGTTTTACACTGTAATAATAATAATAATAATAATAATAATAATAATAATAATAATATATATATATATATATATATATATAAAAGTTAAATCCTTCAATTAACGTGCAAAACCATGGAAATTCAAAACTGTTATTTTTTTTATTTATGAGTGTCGGGGCAGAGAGGGGAGTGGGTGGAACGAACCATGCTTTTGAAATTTCAAGGATAAAATCTAATACATGAAACTTTTGTACATTTTTCCTGTTATTTAAGAAAATTGACAGGTCTTCTTATAAATAGACAAGCATGACATATGTTAAATATGGCTTGTGACTCAGGTTGTTAGTAACACATGACTATCTGTTTGTTTCATGAATAATTAAACTTATTTAACAATGAAAAAATAATTGAGTTTAGGTTCCATGTTTTCTATCTGAGGTTGACATGGGAACCAGCTCTTTGTAAACTTAGACTAGATCTGAAAATGGTTTAAGAGTAAAACTTAGAGTAATACAATGGTACTATCCACAGAGCTAACCGTATCATTTGAGGTACTAGAAATTAAATCTACTTTAGCCTAGCTGATTAACCTTAATAACCAAAACTTTGGCTTATTATTGGATAGTGACCATACAGTGGCAGAGCCACATGCACCCAAGGGTGTCAACTGACACTTCTTCGTCGCAAAATTACATTGTTTAGCTCGGTAAGTTTTTTTTAAAAATATGTATATATACTATATAATGACACCCCTTGACTTTTGGTGAGTTTATTGTTTTATATTCTGACTCCCCTTAATGAAAATCCTGACTCAGTTCGAGTCCCTGGGTATGGAGTCGCATTTATTAGGGAGTGTTTTACCCCCAACGTCGGACCCCAATGAGTACCGGACACCGAGTAGAAAACCAAAAAGAAAATTTCGGCTCCGCGACTATGGCCATATTATGCGACTACTTCAACACCACATGCACGATATTTGGTATTTGAAAGTTATTTGTCATATGGTTCTGGAGGCGCTTTCTTTAATTTCATATTCTTGTATGCAAATAAATTATCATTCGAGCCCTGGGAATGAAATTTTTTTAATAGGGAGCGTCTTCCCTTTTAAGGGGCTACACGATGTGAATCCAGATTAGTCGGACCCCGAATGAGAGCACCAGGCACAGAACACCAGATGGAAAAAAAAAAAAAGATTTAGCAGCATCTACGAAAGTAAAACCTTATAACACGCGGTTAGATGGGAGTAGTTGACCTAATTATGATGAAATATCAAGGATGACAATGTGAAGGTTAATTAAGTGTCGACTGAGTAAGATTGGGTGTCAATTTAATTCCTAAAACACTGCACTTTGCAAGCTTATAAGGCAGAAATGTATTGAACGAAGTTGAAATTAATTCAACAGTTCAAAAAAAGTCATCAATTTTGCATAGGAATTTTGGAAGAGACAAAGTTAGATGAGGCATCAATTCCATGTCTGCTTGGGGCATTTTGAACCGACCAACCACATTCCCTAAAACCATACCTGCCCCAAAAATTTAATATAAGATCACTTCCACTGCCATTAAATAAGAGGTTAATATATATTTAATTTTCAAACATACTTTATATGTGTGTGTGAGAGACACATTTTTGCGCCCTGACAGTGTAGATTTTTTTTTTTGCACCATTAGATTAAATTGATCTACAATAACTGGTTGGTCATATAAAAGTGCAATAAATAACATGATATAACTGAATATTAATATACATTATTTATGTGAAATTTCTTTAAATTATTGTGTAAATAATTTGAATCATACATATACACTAATATGTATGTATATATATATTATTTATGTTGTGTTATATATTGGATGATTTAACATCTCAACCGTATGGTCAAAATTTAGAATTATTTAAGAAAAAGTGAGCTGTCCATTATGCAAATGTGTAGCTTTATGGACCCAACACCAGAAAGCTAGCATGTGTCCCCGAAGCTCCCTCTTCAAATCATGTTATTTTTTGTGGTCTATAAATTATGACGGTAAGCAGGAATTTTTTTTAAAAAAAATTATTAGGTAAATCCAAATACAATTACCATCCAACAATTGGTAATTAGGTAGATGTGAATGTGACACTACATCTTAGTACCATTCAATTTATGCGACAAAATTTGAATAGTTACGCGTGTAATATATCTTTGTACACATATAATAAAACTCTTAAGAAGAATCCATAAGTAACTGTAATGGCCCGACCGGTTGTTTTGCTTTTTAGATTTTCGTCCCCTAAATAAGACTCTTTGTATGTGCTTTTACTGTTTTATGACTTGCGGGGATGGTTAGTTCGGGTTTGGAAGGTTCGGGTTGAAATCGAAACACTTAGTCCTTAATATTGGCTTAAAAGGATTAAGTTTGACATTTTTAGTAAACAACCTCGGAATCGGGATTGACGGTCCCAATAGGTTCGTATGATGATTTTGGAATTGGGCGTTTGTTCGGATTGGGTTTTGGATGACCCGGGAGTGTTTCGGAGCATAAAGTTGAAAGTTGGCGCATTGAAGGTTTTAAAGTTCTTTAAATTTGGTTTGAAGTAGGTTTTGGTGTTATCGAGGTCTGGGGTTCCGAGCCTAGGAATAGCTCTGTATGGTGATTTAAGACTTGCACCCAAAATTTGGTGTCATTCCTAGTAGTTTAACTATGATTCGGCGCGTTTGGAGTGAGTTGGAGGAACTTGAAGTTCATAAGTTGATTTGATTTGATTTGGAGTGTAATCCTTAGTTTTGATGTTATTTCATGTGTTCCGAGAGTACGAGCGAGTGCGTTTTATGATTTCGAACTTGTTGGTAAGTTTAGGCGAGGCCTCAGATGCTATTCGGACGATGCACGAAACTGGTTTGGACTTGGAAGAATTTCTGAAGCAGCACGACTTTTGATGCATTTGCACATGCAAAGAATTGGCCGCAGGTGCGACACCGCAGAAGTCGGCTAGTTAGCCGCAGGTGCGAAGTTGGGCTGCGTCAGTTAAGTCCGCAAGTGCAGACATGGGGGCGCAGGTGCGCGACCGCAAAAGCGGTCAGTGGTCCGTAGAAGCGACCTTGAGATGGAGGGGCAGTGGCGCATGTGCGAGGGCTCGACCCCATCTGCGAGCTCGCAAATGCAAAGAGGGCGTCGTAGAAGCGGAAGGAGGCAAGCTGAGGAGGGACGCATCGATACATTTTCTGCAGATGCGGAGCCACAGAAGCGGCCAACTCTCCGCAAAAGGGGAACCACTGGGAGGCAGAAGGGTGCATTTAAGTCGAGACTTAGGTTATTTTGGCTCATTTCTTTCATTTCTTGGGCGATTTTTGAGCTCTTTGAAGAGGGGTTTTCACCTAGCTATTGAAGGTAAGTAATTTCTATCCAATGTGAGTTAAATACAGAGATTATGGGTAGATTTTAACATGTAAAATTGTGAAACTTATGGATTTAGTTGGAAAACCTAGGTTTTGATAAAAATGGGATTTTACAACAAAAAAATGGGTGAAAATTATATATTTCAGTTTGTGAGGTTATGGGTAATATTTATCTTCGAAAACTTTCAAAATCCGGGCACGTGGGCCTGGGGCGAATTTTAAGAATCTTCCAATTTGGGTTGGGTAATTACTCTAACAGCTAAATTTTGAAGTTTTGAGTATGTATTGATCAAAATTATATAATATTTGTCTAGTTTTGATTTGTTTAGCACCAAGTTCAGGATTTACAGCGTATTTGTGGACCGGAAGTGAGATTGAGAATGGGGTAAGTCTCTTTCCTAACATTGTAAGAGGTAACTCATCCCTTTAGGTGTAGTGTTTGTAGTGAATTACTTGTGTGGGGAGCTACGTACGCACTAGGTGAAGAAGGTTTGTGTGTAGCTATATTCCATGAGATGTACGGGTCGTCTTAGATCCACCCTTGCTTTAATTGTACTATCATGTTTGTTATGCATATTAATTATCTTAAATAGCGCTGAGACTAGAGATTTAAAGTTGAAAGCTTCCAATTTAGATTTCTTATGTTGGGGAAAGAATTGAAGAATATTCAATAACTCTGAGAAATCCATGTACTCTCGCATCGCAAGTACTTCCGCGAGCGAGGTAAACTTCTCTATTCTCATGGGAGCGGGTCGTTCTCCTTGGCAGTATAATAGATGCATCTTTGGTTCGTGTCGTTCGACCCTCGGCAATGCACACAATATTTTGGATCGGTCGTACGACCTCGACATAAGTCGTGCGTGATAATACTCAGAACCTGATTACACTTGATATTATGTTATGGCTTGAGAGGTATAATTTATTTAATGATCGGAAGTGATTTAGAACTAGTATGTGTTAGATGAAGATTCTCAAATTTATTATCAGTAAAGAATGATTACAGCTTACTATTGTGTTATTATTATTATTTCCATATTCTATGCTTGTTTAGAATTTCTGCATTTTATTATTGGCTCATAGTAAGTGTCGATGTCGACCCCTCATCATTACTTCTTCGAGGTTAGACTGGATACTTACTGGGTACATGTTGTTTATGTAGTCACGCTACACTTCTGCTAATCGTGCAGGATCTAAGGCAGGTGCATGTGGCAGCCATTACGACGCGCACCCCCGATACCCCGAGGCTTAGTAGTGAGCTGCTTTCCGAGTCCGTTTTGCAGAACTTGGAGTCTCTTTTATGCATTTTTTTTCTTTCTATTCTATTTCAGACAGTAGTTTAGTGTTTTGTGTATTCTACTAGTGGCTCATACACTTGTGACACCAGGTCTTGGAAATATGCTAGTAGACATTTGATGGCTTGAGTATTTATGTCACCACACTTGCTCTTATATTTGTTTACGCATTATTTTATTAAAATTTTCAAATCTTATTTACTTTATAAATTAAAATCAACTATTTCAAAATGGTTGAAAAGAACAAATACATGGCCAGTTCATCGTTGGCTTTCCTGGTGGTGACGTTAGGCGCCATCACGGCCTGTAGAAGGATTTTGGGTCGTGACAACATGGTATCATAGCATTAGGTTCGCGTAGGTCTCACAAGTTATGATCAGGCCTAATAGAGTCTTGCGAATCGGTGCGGAAACGTCTATACTTATCTTCAAGAGGCTATAGGGTGTTAGGAAACTACTCTTTATTCATCTCCTATCGTGCAGGTTATGTCGTGCTAAGTATCTTTCTCTTATTCTCTTACAGATGGTGAGAACGCACGCAGCAGATGTACCTGACCATGGAGGAGTTGATCCCCCTGTTGCTAGGATCTGAGGCAGAGGCCGAGGGAGGACTCCAGCTCGTGGTAGAGTGAGAGGACGTCCCAGAGTTTCTCCAGTTGTTCCACCAGTGGATCCTATGGGGGATCATGTAATTGAGGAGTAGGAAGAGGTACCTGCAGCGGAGCCAGCCCCAGTGAATTTCATGTCCGCATCAGCATTCTAGGAGGTCATGGGTCGTATGTTGCGGTTCATAGATTCTATGGCTCAGGCTGATTTATTTCCAGCGGACCTAGCCACATCTCAGGCAGAAGGGGGAGCACAGATCCCTACAGCTTAGGCTCCAGGGCAGGCAGCTGTCGTATATCAAACCCCGGTCGCACTACTCGTGGGCGGATCTCAGCTAGTTGCAACAGTTATACCTGAGCCCATACCAGTTGCGGCTAGTGAGCTACAAAAGCTATTGGACATGTGGCCCAGGCTACACCCTCTTGTCTTTAGAGGTGAGAGACATGAGGACACCCAGGACTTCATTGATAATTGCAAGGATAGACTCCACAACATGAGGATATTGGAGTCCCACGGGGTGGACTTTACCACCTTTCATATGGAGGGCATGGCCCGTAGATGGTGGCAGTCCTATCTTCTCGGTAGACCAGCAGGTTCTCCTCCCTTGACTTGGGACTAGATCACACTCCTCTTCCTGGATAGATATATTCCTCTCTTAGAGGTAAGAGTTGCGATTTCAGTTTGAGTAGCTTCAACAGGGTCAGATGTCGGTGACCGACTATGAGGCGAGATTCTCTGAGTTGTATCGCCATACACTTATGATACTTCCCACCAATGCAGAGAGAGTACGGAGGTTTGTTGCAGGTTTGCTTTCGGTATCCAGGCCCCAAAGGTTGAGATGGGGGCTTTTACGAGCTAGTTATAGAGATAGCTCGGAGGATCAACGATGTTCGTCAACAGAGCTGAGAGAAGGTGCCGAGGGACAAGCGATTACGATATTCTGGATGGTTCAGTGGTGATCTGTCTCGAGGCAGAGGTCAGTTTGTGAGGGGTCAGTCTAGCAGGCCCACATATCCAGCACCGTCACCTTCTCGAGGTGCTCTAGTGCGACCCTATTTCAGCGGCATTCCAGAGAGCTCCAGCTGCCCACCATCTATTCAGGGTTCCTCCAATGGGTATCCAGGCTATCAAGGTCAGACTTCAGGTCCGCATTCCACCGTTCTGAGGGGTTGTTATGTAACGACCCGGTTTGTCGTTACGTAAAACCTGCATTATAACTGTTGTTAGTGGCTTATTATATGTTGTTTATTCTATTATTAATGTGTTAGAGTTGATATTCTTGAAATCGAAATGGTTAAATGAGAATTTAGTCACTTAGTCCTTAAGAACAACCTTAAAATGGGAAAAGTCAACTAAGAGTTGACTTATTGGTAAACGACCTCGGAATATGTATTTTATGGTCCAGATAGCTTCGTTAGGTGATTTGGGACTTAGGAGTGTGTTCAGAATATTTTTAGGATGCCCGATGTAGAATTAGGCTTGAATTGGCGAAGTTAGTATTTTGGCGAATTCCAGTTGATAGGCAAGATTTTGATCCGAGGGTCGGAATAGGATTCCGAGAGTTTCTGTAGCTTCGTTAGGTCATTTTGGAATTACCCGCAAAATTTCAGGTCATTCGGAAATGATTTGGTTGGGTTTTTGATCAAATGCGCGTTTCGGAAGTTTTTGGAAATCATAGGCTTGAATCCGATGTAATTTTGGTGTTTTGATGTTAGTTTTGATGTTTTTAGAGTGCAAATAAGTTTGAATGATGTTATGGGATATGTTGGTAAGTTTGGTTAGGGTCCCGAGGGGCTCGGGATTGATTTCTGGTGATTAACGGACTCATTTGGACTTAGAACAATTGCTGGTTTTCTGGTTTTTCTGCACAGTGATTTTGTTCACTGCGATCGCGGGTGAAGAAATGCGATCGCATAGAGTTAATATGGTCAGGCTCAGATTTGTTCTATGCGATCGCATGAAGGGAGGTGTGATCGCAGAGTAGAGGGAGGACAAGTCAGTGCGATCGCGTGGAAAAGGCTGCGATCGCACAGAGGAAGATACGCGTGTGTGGTTGGCTGGCAATTGCACTGTGCGATCGCGTGCATAGTGCTGTGATCGCGGAGGTCTAGGAAATTGGTCAGTGCGATCGCAGGGGAAAGGCCGCGATCGCAGAGAATAAATACCTGGGCAGTTAATTAAAAAGCCCTTCCGCGACTTAAACCCTTTTTTACACCATTGTTGAGCGGAGGAGGGCTTTTTGGGAGATTCTTGAAGGAGAAAATCATTGGGTATCACAGAGGTAAGTATTTGGATCATTAAAACTCGTTTATGGGTGATTATAGACCATAATCCCAGCCTTTAATTCATGAAAAACAGTAGAAAAATAGGATTTTGGGGCATGGGATTATGAGACCTTCAAACGGACTCCGATTTTGGTGTTCTTTATATGTACGGTCTCGTGGGAAGATGAAGAACACTTTTCTGTAAAAAATTCTGAGTTTCGGGACGCGGGCCCGGGGTCGGGTTTTGACCGAATTCGGATTTTTGAGTAAATTTGATACCTTTCGATTGGGAATTA
>ML272838.1:0-18952 GCA_005239495.1 Nicotiana undulata | reverse complement strand
ATATTGACCAGCCTTACATACTCAGTACATTATTCGTACTAACGTCCTTTTTATTTGTGGACGTTGCATGTCGTGCTGCAGGTCACGATAGACAGGTAGACGCAGTTCCCCCACCACAGTAGGCTTTCCAGTTCAGCGGTTATAGGCGAGCTCCCTTCTCCGGACTTGCCGTGGTCTTGGTATGCATTTTTGTTATAGATATTATGGGTATGTCGGGGCCCTGTTCTGACTATGTTGCATTACTTATGCTCCTTTAGAGGCTCATAGACAGGTGTCGGCTTATGTATAGTTTTGTATGCCTTGTCATATGGTTTTTGTTGTATAGTCTTTCATGGAAGCGTGGTAGCTCCTAACTTAAATATAGTTTCTTGGAAGTCTTGTTATCCCATGTTATGCATGTTCATTCCATTATCTTTCATTGTTTGGCGTTCATAATCCAAATCTACCACTTATATCGATCTCGTCAGCCCTTAAAGATAATAAGAGGATTAGATAGAATGTACGTTGGTGCTCGACAGGTATGGCCCGGGTACCAGTCATGATCCTCCAGTTTGGGTCGTGACAATAAATCAATTTATAACAATTCTCAACTCCGCTCAAAAAGTCAATAAAGTCAACCCTCAGGCCCAACTGCCCGGATTCCGAAAAATATTGAAAATAAATATTACCTGTCACACATCCTTTTTCCCGAGGGGATAGAGAGTTTTCCAATTATAGTGACATTATTCGAATTAGGATTATTTATTTAATTCAAAGTCGCCACTTGGGATAATCATTATGGTGTCCCAAATCATCGGTTTATTTAAATCCCAAATCGAAGAAATTTTGACTATGTTTTAAAGTATGCGAACCAGAAGACCGGGTAAGGAATTCTGTTAACCAAGGAGAAGGTGTTAGGCTCTCCCGAGTTCTGAGGTTTTAGCACGGTCGCTTTAATCATACATGGCTTAATTAAATTGTTTAATTACGTATTTTAAAACCTATGTGCATTTTACCTCTTTCCGCTTTTTAATTACTTGATTATTCGTGATTTTATTATGGAATTATCTTGAAAGGAATCACATGTACGTGTACTCTTTTTTTTTGGTGCTAAAATCACGTCACGCGTACGTGTACACAATTAATAACACTTTACTATTATTATTAAGATTATTTTTTCAAAGTTGCGCGAACGCATACTTCGATTTTTTGGTGTGAAGAGAGAGAATGAGGAGATATAAGAAGAGATACGAAGAGAGAGACATAGGGGAAGAAGGTCTAATTTATTTTTTTTATACAAAATTAATTTTTTAAATTAAAATATAAATGCAGATCATAAGAGCCAATAACAATAAGTTGTGCTTTTTTATTCCATTTATTAGGTTAGGTTGTCATACAAGGCCCAAATCGCTCTTTTTAGAAAAATTTACCTCCTATAGCAAAGGTTGATACCTTATCTATTTATGTCCACTTCCTACCTTTAAGCCATTTAAATATGCGGTATTAGTTTTCTCTCTCCCTCTCTCTTCCCTCTTTCTTCTCTTCCCCCCCCCCCCCCCCCCTCCTCCGGCCGACGATACCTTCCTATTTTTCTGAAGTGATGAATACATTAGAAAATCATTTGATTTCCAAATGTGACGATCTAAAATAGTTGAAGTTGAAAAACTCTAAGATCCAACATATTTCACGTCATTTTGAATGAAAAGTAGAGAAGTGATTTTTTTGCTTAACTACTCGTTATTCAAAATTTACGGTCCAACTAATTCAAATTTATTCTACGAGATTATAAGAAGAAGATTTTGACAAGGTGAAAGAATGCAAAAATAAAACGGCAAAAGAAAAAGAAGAAGTAGATGCTTTGTCTTGAAGATTCTGTTACCTTTTTCTCCATCGTATTTCAATTTATCTTGTTGTATTTCATTGTATTCACTGTCTTTTTTTTTCATTGTATCTCACTGTATTCATGAATACAGTGAGATATATTTTGTAATATATCTTAGTGAAGGAAAAAGAGTACATATATTTTGTAATACGCATTGTTTGCTGCCTCGTTAAAAACCTTGCCAGGAAAACCCATTGGGACAAAACCTGTGCGAAGGGAAAAAGAGTGCAGCGCGTGCTATACTCCCCCTGACAAAATTATCACTTGATATTTCAAAGACGATGAATTTCAATCATGTATAACAACTTCTCAATTGCTGAGGTTGGCAATGCCTTGTGAAGAAGTTTGCCAAATTATCACTTGAACATATTGTTGAACACCAATCATGTCTGAAATAGAACTTTGGTGAAATACGTTTTATTTTGTCTCCTTCGATAGTCCTTCTTTCAATTGAGCTACGCATGCAGTATCATCTTCAATGTAATTGAAATCTTGTTGAATATCATAATCTGGCAGTACCCTCACAGCCAAATAGATTATCTGAACAACGAACCATGCCCTGCATTTGTATAACCAACATAACCTTGACAATATTTGTTAGAATAAACAAATTTATATCAAGGACTTCTTTTGCAATATAATCCAAATAGTATTACAGTATCTTTATATAGGAATTAACTATATCACGCTAGCATATTGTTATACGTGTGGTTCTAGATAGATACATAGTGCATCAATTGCAATTCACAAAAAAATAAATCATGTGCGCCATGATTGTTTTAATCCACATAGTGATTTGCTGAAGTTTTGTTCTTGGGAACCTTAATATGCTTCAGAACAATGTACATTATACGCATATCAAGTTTTTCATGTATTGCCAAATTAAAACCTGAAAACGATTTCATCCACCACATGAGAACATATCTCAATGTAATTAATTCCAGGATATCCGTCCAACTTCACATTTATTTTAGGTGAAGTCAATTTTCATTGCGCATTTTTCATTTGGCCAATCATTTATCTGTTCAAATTCCATGACATATTTGAGCTCAAGATCCTCGTTAATATTAATAATATTAGCGTTATATTATATCAACAATATCATCGATGATCCTTTACATCGGTTCCATCATCACACAATACAGACATAACTTATCGAGATCTCATTATTTTCAGGTACCTGAGCCTCTTCCATGAGGTTTTATAAAGTCTTATGTCATGGTGCTCTTACAGAGCACTTGCCTCCTTAGTATGACCATCTTTATCATTTTCTCCTCTCCTTCTTCAAGGAGTTTTATCTTTGAAACTGCTTAGTCTATTACGCTTCATGCGTTCCATAGCTTTGGGTCAGCAAATACGCCTGGCAATATTTTACAAATGAATTATCAGTTGAACTTCAAGTTCACATTTTCTTGTACGAGGATCTGGATGTACTCATAATAATTCATTCCACGTATCAATTTTTCAGTTGTCTATTTTCTCCCCCTAATATTAGGATCACCAACATATATCCCCAACTTTCTTTGGGGACCCATCATTGTGAATTGTGGTGCCACAATTAAATCATATAGCACATCTATATTTCTAGATAGAAATTATTTGGTTCATGACCCCGAACCAATTGTGACGGGAATAATTTATCATAACTTGGCTAGATGCATACAAGTGATGCTCTATATTAAATAATACATCTCATACCAAATTTATTTTTGGTAATTCTATACTCAAACAAATGGTTTAGCTATAATTGAAGGCATACAATTTCTTCTAAACCAAGTTGGATTTAAACCAGCATTATCAAGATAAATTATCATAATTTATATTCTAGAACTGTGCTCTAACAATTTGAGCAATCAGCCTTGCAAAATTCACACTGCAAGTTGACAACAAACGCACATGTGACCCTACAATAGATGCATCTTTTAAAATTATATTATGGTAAAACGGTCCACATGACAGGTGATTGTGCCCATAAATATATCACCTTTTATTCATTCCAGAAATCAGGGATTCAATCCAATCTTAGCTGGTATATCAGGAGAATAAGCAGCACAAGAGAATTCTTGAAGAACCTTATATTTCTTCAATATATGCCAATGTGAATTCTCAATCAATTTTTGCATCATAATTGAACCGGGATGGTCAACCGGTCATGCCAACTAATATTTGCTTTAGTAAACCTCTAGTTTACTTGTGGCATGTGATTCCATCACCATGCTTATACTTGTGTAGTACAAATAGAAGAAAATTTGAGTAACCTTTTATATTTACCCGATATGATTATAGTAATTTGAAGATATTCAATCTTCCTTTCATTTATAGTCTCAAATGCCAACCACTTTGGCTAATATGTTTGAAACTCAAAAAGTTTCTTTTGAGACTTACTATAATGGCATAAACAATTTCATTTATCCGGGTAGTAATAAATCAGTCTTTCCGAGCTCTTAACTGCTTTTGTACTACAAGATCTTTTGTCACACCATCCATATGGTGGATATATCCTTCATGGAGAAGATCATATCATAATAATTGTCATGGTCGAAACCATCATAATCAAAATCATTTCTTGCTTTAAGTTTGCCCTTAATAACTTTTTATAAGGTATGGCATAATATTTTTGGCGTACCACATGTACGGATAACCTCTAGTATAATGGTCATTACTTTTTGTACAAAAATACAAATTAAAATTGGTTTAACTTTCTGAAAACTAGACATCAAGAGCTACAACTTTTATTTTTGGATCATCTTCAAATTCCTTAAAGATTGTGGGTTATAAGCTTCCAAAGTCGGGACAGTGCAACAAAAATTTTACTCTGTGCGATCGCGGGAAGCCTTGTGCGATCACATAGCACAACTAGATTTTTCAAAATTTTCTCTGTGTTAATGCATCCAGATCAATGTTATCGCACTGTACACCCTTGAAGCCAAAAACCAGCAACTAGAAATGGCCTAGAAACCATCCGAAACTCACCCGAGACCCTCGAGACCTCAACCAAAATATACCAACACATCCCATAACATCACACAAACTTAGTCGAGCCTTCAAATCACCAAAAACAACGCAAAAACACTAAAATCACATCGAATTCAAGCCTATGAACTTTCAAAATTTTAAATTCCACCAACGATGCCGAAGCTATCCAAAACACATCCGATTGACCTAAAATTTTGCACACATATCCAAAATGACATTACGAACCTGTTCCAACTTTCGGAATTCCATTACGATCCCGATAGCCTATTTTTCCACTGCCAATCGGAAATCGCCAAAAACTAGTTTTCACCAATTCAAGCCTAATTCTACACCGGACATCACAAAAATATTCCGAACACACTCCTAAGTCCCAAATCACCTAACGAAGCTATCCGAGCCATAAAATCCGCATTCCGAGGTCGTTTACCAATAAGTCAACTCTCAGTTGACTTTTCCAACTTTAAGGCTATTTTTAAAGACTAAGTGACTAATTTCTCATTATAACCATTCCGATTTCAAGCCTACCAACTCTAACACATTAATAACAGTATAAACAACATATGACAAGTCAATAACAGTAATTATAATACAAACTCTATGGAACGACCGGCCGGGTCATTACAGTATATCAGGAGAATAAGCAGCACAAGAGAATTCTTGAAGAACCTTCTATTTCTTCAATATATGCCAATGTGAATTCTCAATCAATTTTTGCATCATAATTGAACCGGGATGGATAAACGGTCATGCCAACTAATATTTGCTTTAGTAAACCTCTAGTTTACTTGTGGCATGTGATTCCATCACCATGCTTATACTTGTGTAGTACAAATAGAAGAAAATTTGAGTAACCTTTTATATTTACCCGGTATGATTATAGTAATTTGAAGATATTCAATATTCCTTTCATTTATAGTCTCAAATGCCAACCACTTTGGCTAATATGTTTGAAACTCAAAAAGTTTCTTTTGAGACTTACTATAATGGCATGAATAATTTTATTTATCCGGGTAGTAATAAATCAGTCTTTCGGAGCTCTTAACTACTTTTGTACTACAAGATCTTTTGTCACACCATCCATATGATGAATATCTCCTTCATGGAGAAGATCATATCATAATAATTGTCATGGTCGAAGTCATCATAAGCAAAATCATTTCTTGCTTTAAGTTTGCCTTTGATAACTTTTTATAAGGTATGGCATAATATTTTTGGCGTACCACATGTACGCGACCAATGACATATTCTTGTAACCACATTGTAATATTCATTATCTTTATTCTCTCAACCCTCCCTTAGAGGTGAGTTGTGGTATATATTCAACCATGCATAAATACATTCTTATGCATAATTTGAATCACATATATATTTTCACATTCACTTTCAGCAATGAGCATGCATTTACAATGCTTATCACAAGTCACATTTTTAACGAATGGACTATAATCATGTGAAGGTGTCTCATATTAACAGACCACATTGATACATATTCCTTCACCTTTGAAGGACCATTTTGAGAACCCTTATTGTCCTCCCTTTTACAATTACCATAACGATGATTGTTATTATTTTATCTTTGGCAAGCCCACGTTCATTAGTCAACCACTTGTCTTTATTTAGACTTATTATGCACCGCTATCACATTCACTTCAAGAATGGAGTAAATCAAGTGGGACAAGCTTCGTACTTTTTCATGAAAAATACTTTATTTTTCTTTAGTCATCATTATATCATCAATATGGTGCACTGGGACTCAAACCCAATGCCTTACCCATATAATCAACATGCGTTAGCACAATAATCAACATGAATTACATTAGTTAATGAGTGGGGGAGATAGTAAATATTTGGTTTTAACCGAAATCGTACCGAAACCGTACCGAAATATTTTGGTACGGTATTTGGTATACACAATTGATAAACCGAATACCGAATCGAAATTTTTAAATACCGAACTCCCACCCCTAATAGAATCCATAGGTCGAGTAACTTGGGGGAAGTACTAGTGGCTTCCCTTTCGACCTCGGGCATTATTTTAGCGACGAAGTCAGCGAGTACTTGTGACTTTATTGTTTTTCGCGGATGATATATTATATCGTGCTCACTTAACTCGATGGACCATTTAGTCAACCTACCCGTCAGCTCGGGTTTATGTAGGATACTCCTCAGGGGAAAGGTCATGACCACCGATATGGGGTGGCATTGGAAATAATGTCTAAGCTTTCGTGAAGCTACAACTAAAGCCAGGGCCAGCTTTTCGAGGTGAGGGTACCTCGTTTTGGTGTCGACCAAAGTTTTGCTAATGTAATAGATTGGATACTATGTACCTTTGTTTTCACGAACCAAGACTGCGCTTACCGCAACGTCGGACACGGCCAGGTAGATTAGGAGGTGTTCTCCGGGTTTCGCCTTGGCAAGCAGCGGGGGTGAAGACAGGTATGCTTTTAATTCTCATAGGGCATTGACGCACTCAGAATTCCACTGGAGTCCGTTGTCCTTCTTGAGTACGTCGAAGAATTTGTGGCATCTATTAGAGGATCATGAGATGAACCTCGATAGGGCGGCTATATGGCCAGTCAACTTTTGCACCTACTTCTTGCTGGTCAAATTTTTAGGTATTTCCTCTATAGCCTTGATTTGGTCGGGGTTAACCTCAATACCTCTCTGCGACACCAAAAAGTCGAGGAACTTTCCTGAGGTCACGCCGAAGGCGCATTTCTCGGGGTTCAGCTTCATGCCATATCGCCTAAGTATGTTGAAGGCCTCCCTCAGATGGTCAATGTGATCCTATTTTCTTTTCGACTTGACCAACATGTCGTCTATATACACTTCCATCGTCTTGTCGAGCTGCTCTTTGAACATTTTGATTACTAGCATCTGATAGGTTGCCCCTGCATTTTTCAGTCCAAACGGCATGACTCTGTAACTGTACGCCCCTTGGTGGGTGATGAAAGTAGTTTTTTCCTGGTCCTCCTCCTCCATGAGGATTTGGTTAACATGAGTAGGCGTCCAAGAAACATAACAGCTCGTGCCCCGCTGTTGCATCGATGAGTTGGTCAATGTGAGGCAACGAGAATGAATCTTTCAAGCAAGCCTTGTTCACATCTGTGAAGTCAACGCACATGCGCCATTTTCCGTTTTTCTTTTTCATCGTGAACACGTTGGCGACCCATTGGGGGTACTTTGACTCTATGATAGAACCTTTTGTGAGCAATTTTTCTACCTCTTCGCGGACGGCATAATTTATTGTGGCGTTGAAGTTTCTTCTGATCTACCGTACTGGTGGGTAGAGTGGATCGACATTCAGCTTGTGTGTTGCTATTTCCTTCGGGATGTCCGGCATATCTGCATGGGTGAAGGCAAACAAGTTTGTGTTGTCAGTTAAAAATTTATGGAATTTACCTGGTTCTTGGAGTTTGTGGATGATATAAGCTTTTTTGTTGTGGTCTCTTTTATCCAAATGAACAGGATCTAGGTCTTCCACAGTTGATCCCGTGGCTTCCGTGACGTCGGGGTCTTTGACGTCTCTTTGTTCATCACCGCCAGACCCTGACCTCGCTAATTGCTGCGCTTATGCGCCTTTGCCTTTCAACTGTTGAGTGTGTATGCAGTCTTGGGCGATGCGATAGCATTCTTGGGTTGTGCTCTGCTCACCGCGAATGTTGAACACTCCCCACGGGGTGGGAAACTTGATGACCTGATACAGGTTGGACGCGATGGCCCTCATGGCGTGTATCCAGGGCCGTCATATGATGGCGTTGTACGCTTTGTCTTGATTCATGATGTGGAATGTTGTTTCCAGGGTGATACCACCGTCTAGAACGGGCAGTGTGATCTCTCGGGAGGTCCGCTCAACTGCATTGTTAAAACCTGCTAGTGTTATGCAATGTGGTACTATCTTATCCTCGAGTCTCATCTGTGCGAGAACTCTGGGGTAGATAATACACGCGCTGCTTCCGTCATCTACCATAATCCGTTTTACATCGGTGTCTGAAATTCGTCAAGTAATAATAGTGAGGGAACGTCAAACTGTGGTATCCGACTTATCGAAGATGGTACTTTATTCGAGGTCCCGTTCATGGGTGATCGACCGCTTCAACTTGTGGGTGGTTGTGAATTTAACTTGATTGATCATTGCATCATCTCCTCCGCTGATACGGGCTGGGGAGGGTGGCTTCGGCGGGCCTTGATACTGATCCCGCCCACGGGAGAAATTGGATGTTCCTCGGTCGCTCATCAGCTCCCTCAAATGCCCTTGGTGGAGCATGTTTACTACCTCTTGCCTCAAGGAGATATAGCCCTCGATCTTATGGCCTCGCTCCTAATGGAATTCACAAAGGGCATTCGACTTTCTGGTGTTTGGGTCAGACTTCATCTTTTGCGGCCATTTCACCTTAGGGTCGATCTTCTCTAGGGCGTAGTCTATTTATGAAGGAGAAAAACAAAAACTATGAGCAGATAACAGTGGAGGCATACCTCTTTCGTTTCGGTAAGTCCTTTCTGCGGCCTAGATGGGCCATCGCCATGGCGGGGGAGGGGAGTGGAACGATGGCCGTTCTGATGTATGGCTGGTAAATTTCGTGATTGAGGCGGGGACCTACATGGTCCCGTTATCTGTCGTTTCAGCGGTCTTTTCTCGACTCCCTATTGACCGATGGCAACCGCTGGGTTGGTCCATTAAGGTCATCCTTGTCGGCTCTCACCTCGGCACAAGCATTGCGTATTTCTTCCCAAGTAGTAGGGGTATTTCATGAGCCTGCTCAACAATTTTCTAGTCGCCCTCGACCCTCTCCTGTTTAGCCCGTTTTGGAAAGCTGCTACCGTCATTCCCTCTGACATGCTTGGAAGCATCATTCTCACTCTGTTGAACAGGGCAAGGTGGTCCCTGAGTCCTTTGTCGGGTGACTATTTAACGGCGAATATGTCATTCACCCTGGCTTGTGCTTTCCTTGCCCCGACATGGGCGGTGACGAACTTGTCGGCCATCTCCTCAAATGTTTCTATGGAACGTGCTGGTAGTTATGAGTACCATGTCAGGACTCCCCCGGTTAGGGTTTCACTGAACTTCTTCAGCAGTACCGACGACACTTGTTCTTTGGAGAGGTCGTTGCCTTTCACTGCGGTGACGTAGTGGATGATGTGATCTTCAGGGTCCGTTGTGCCGTCATATATTTTTAAGTATGGCAGCATCTTGAATGCTTTGGGAATAACATGTGGTGCAGCCTCATCGCTATACGATTGTTCCACGAACCGGCCGACATCTCGTTTTGGTGGGAGTTTTGGGACGCCTGGTATCTTATCAACCCTGTCTTGGTGTTCCCTCATCTGGTCGCAGAGTGCTTTATTCTCGTTCTCCATCTCCTCCATTTTTCTTAAAATGGCAGCGAGGGCGTCAGTACTTGCATCATTAACAATGTGAGTGGTACCTGCTGGAGGAGGAGCGTGTTGCTCATTGGTTGTCGTCGTGATGTCGAATCGTGCATCGCTTCTACTCGCCCCCTGAGCGGGTTGTCGAGTATACTGTTCAGTGTACTCGTCAACCACACCTCCAGTAATATTTTCACTACTGATGATGCTTCTTCTGTCGTGGACGTAGAGGCTCCTTTCCCATGACAGACGTTAACACTGCTATGAGGGAGGTGAATCACTTCGCCTGGTTGAAACGCTTAGCGTCACATTCTCCTCGTCATCTCTGTTAACCTCGCTGATGGTACTTAGGAGGTTAGCGGTGAGGCCTGCTACTGCCTTCAATCTTTCTTCTCCATTTCCTGTCATGTTAGGTCGTACAAGCAGGGGAAAAAAACTTTTTCGTATTTCTTTTTTCTAGATCTAGAAGAAACTAAAGTTTTTAACTGGAAAATCCCCACAGACAGCGCCAAATTGTTTGACCAAAAAGTATTAAATTTTTTGTTAAACCAATTAAATAAGATGATAATGGAAAAATCCTAGTTAAATATAATAAACTCTAGATCTGAGATTAATATATATCAATAATATGAGACCGCATTCAATTGTAAATGAATGAGGGTATAAAGGTGAGGAATAATATGATAAATGGCAATAAATGTAAATAGGAAGAATGATTCACCCAAATATTGAATGATGTGGATGATTTCTCCTTCTGACAACAATGTGCGATAATTAACTACGAAAATGGACAAAGTGTTTTTGGATCGTGTGAGTGGAAAGGTAGAATAAACAACAAAATCAATCACAGTAGTAATGCAAGCCTTTTGTATTATCTCTCAAGAGTCAACTTCTTACAAGTTTTCTTATCAGAAATAATCCCCTTTTTGTTCTCTATCTCTTACTATTTATAAAGGATATTCCTAGAAAATCCTAAAAAGTACAACCAGGAGAATATTCAGTTGAATATTCCTTTTGGTAATTCCAAGGCTATCCTAGTCATTACTACTATACTTCTCTACTCGACCTCGGTCTTGATATCTCGCTTGGCGACTCCTCGCTATTGGACCCTGCTCAACCTCGGCCATAACTCGTTCATTCGCATTCGCTGAACCTGGTCGGATTTTGACTCATACAATAGTAACCATAGAAAAGTCGATCTAGCCAATTTCACCACAGAATTGTAACTCCACTTTAGCCTTTAAGTCGTACATATAAAATCTCAGACAAGTAAATAATCATTTAAGGTAAAATTTCTAAAGTCTTATAGCAACTCCGAATAATGAAAAAAATTCATATTGTAAGAGTTTGATTGTAAAATTTTAAATATTTCTCTAATCCTAAATATTAAAATTTCATACTTAGCAGTTCAAAGAAGGACACTTTAATTTGCATAATTTTAACTGATTTTTAAGTCCAAATTATTAGAAGATAATTAAAGGATTATTTTGTTTAGTATGAAATTAATTTTTAAAAAGATAAATAGGTGAACGATATTTCGCTAAGGGATAACTCTGTGTCATTGGCTTAGACGTTCAAGTTGGAGGTTTGCCAAGTTTTTTAAAGATTTTTACCGTAATATCAGTATTTCTTTTGAAAGTTTTCAAATTCTTTTTTTTGGCTGAAGCGTTTCCATGAATAATAAAAATTCTATGCAAAATACGTATATAAAAAGAGAATATACCATATTATGTGATGCACAAAGATTTCGCAGGCTCAAAACTACTATAAGAAAAAGAAAAAAGGGGCTTAATCATATAGCAAAATGGCCTTCGGCGTTGGAGAATGATTGGGATGGAATTTTATTCTGTTTACGAAAACAGTAAGCATGAACAAAGAAAATCGCGTTACCTAGAGTTTGTTTCAAAATATTGAATGGTTTCTAGTCTTCATGCCAATTCAAATAAGGAAATGAGTAAAATTTTAGTTGATTTTTTAATTCCTAAGTATTAGGAGTTTCCACATAGTTCAAATAAAGCAAAAAATCATAATTAGAATTTTGGCTTATTTTGAAGTTCTTAATATTAGAAAAATATGTCCACTATGAAATCTGATTTTAAAGGGTAAAAAAAGCAAACAAATTTGGATCGTGCTTTTAGTATAGTGCTATCCTATTTCGCGCATAAAAGCACAACAATGTTAACCAATTCAAACCAACTTTGACTCGGGAAACAGATGCAGACAAAATTTACAAAGATAGCAAACCATTAAACTCTATACTATCACTACCAACAATTACTACAATTTTACAGCTGCGTCGCTGTTTCATGTTCGGCAACTTACCCAACTCTATCAAATTTATACTACCAACCAACCATCCAAAAACGATAATGGACGCCAGTAATCAAATAACAATAAAGCCTACATACAGCCACAGAGCCCATATACACAATAATAGACGCCACTAATCAAATAAAAGTAGAATTTCATAAAGCGCAGACCGAATTCCGGCAGCCAACATAAAAGACAGCTTCAAGCGCCTATCTCTAGTTATTATTGTTAGTTTCGACAGCAGATAGGCGCCTATCTTCATCCAATGCTACCATGACAAGAAGCAAAACAGGCTGAAAATGCCAAGATGGCCTTTCCAGTTATCACATTTAATATAACTTAATAGGCCATTTACAAAGAAGCACAATGAAGTGAAAAAGAACTTCCCACACAAAACCAATATCAACTCCGTAGGAATTCAGTCATTTTCCTCTCTTAGCTCCATATTTGTTAAACCAAGTATTCATAAAAAAACACAAAACTTGGAAAAGAGAAAAAACAAGAAACGATTCAGCACGCCCAAAAATAAAGGTACAAGCCTAAGTTGTTCGGACTCAGGTGCAATATAGGCACAAATCCGAGTCGGTAAAATTTAAACTTAAAAAATCAGGGCGGATCCAAGTATGAATACGGTGCAGGAATTCAGCTAAAAAATTCAAAATAATTAAAACAAAAAAAAACTATAAGTACGAGCTCACAACACGCCCCACTTTATTATTGGTTTTTCTAAACACAAAGCAGCAAAATATAAGACAAAAGCACTACAATATTAAAGGTATGTCATTTCGCATGTCTTAAATCTATTTCATTTTTAATTTTGAGAAATCAAAATCTCAATTTCCCACAAATTTTTCGATGGACAAAGGTTAAAGCTGCTGCATTCAGAAGATAAAAGCAGAAATATCAGTCTAACATGGGAGGTTCATCATTTTCAGTTGCAGAATACAAAAAGTTTCCGAGTCACTAAATACTAAAAGAAACAGAATTGCAAAGGTTATTCAACTATCACTGCATTAGAGATCAAACACAATTCAACAATTCCAATACTCAACCAAATTCATCCAAATTAAACCCCATTTTCCCTTAAGTTTAACCTCAATGTTTGAATGAACTCAAATATATAGTTGATCTCAGTCATGAAGCGTCCCCAAAATATCCTCATCCCGGTACAAATGAAACCTGCCAGAAAATCATCAAGAATGTTAAGAAAATCAACGAAGTTGAAAACTTAACAGCAATTCAAGGTCAAGTAACAAAGTGCACTCACTCTTTCTCCCCCAACTTGACTTGTGTACCACCATACTCAGGCAACAAGACAGTGTCACCTTCCTTGACAGCAGTGGGAATCAAATTTCCTGCCTTGTCACGCATCCCTGGCCCAACAGCCACCACTTTACCGGAATTCAGCTGAAATTCACAAACACCAACATATCCCAACTTTAGGTAAAATTCTAAACAATAGAACACTAGCAAGAGATTGATCACCAATCAACTATGTATTAATCAAAGACAAGTTAAACTCAGCTATATATCCCCTGTATTTGTTCGCTCACTGTTATTAAAATGCAAAACGAGTACTTGTGAAGCCATGTGCTTCAACTAATGAAGCACAAACTGATGCAGTCAGTTCTCATAATCACAACTTTGAGGAGTTGAATTAATATGGGCATTATCCTTTATTGGATGTTGAAAATAGTTTTTTAATCGCAATTCTATATATAATACTGTATCACAACTTCAATGAGTTGAATTAACATAGGCATTATGTATATTGGATACTCAAAGTATTGAGCCGAGGGTCTCCCGGAAACAGCATCTCTGCCCTCAGGGCAGGGGTAAGATCTGCATACACTATACCCTCCCCAGACCATACTAGTGGAATTATTAGTGGGTTGTTGTTGTTGATACTGAAAGTATCAGTTATAACACTGAATTTACATATGTTTAGCATCTCTTAATGTCATAAATTGTGAGCTCTACACTTCTCACTTTTCGCTTCAAGCCCCAGACCTTGAGCCTCTTCGCATCTTCCACTTTTAAAAACACCAGTTCCGTTAATTTGGATCCATTTCAGTCAAATGACTCAAGACACTTTACAGGTTCACCAAATTTAACACTTAAATAACACACAATACCCCCAGAATATCCCCAATCCCAAAACAAACTAGTTGAGTTCTCTATGCTATGTGAACCCTAATTTTACTTCTTGCCCTACTCGAACCCATTTCGTTCAAACACTTGCAAATCAGAAATTTTCAAAACTAAATGTTCTCTAATCTTTAAATTTATTCTACCTATAGAACCGACAACCAAATTATGTCCCCAAAAATGGAAAACGGCAGCAATAATAAAACAATGATGAATATTCAATAGTATATTAACACACAGAGCGAAGTAATCATTCGATTGATCAACAAATTAGAAGTGTCTCAAACTATATGTTTTCTGAAAAAGTGACTGACCTTAGAGGATTTCTCAGGGAGAAGAATACCGGCATTAGTTTTAGCAGGGGCGGTGATTTTCTCGATCAAAACCCTGTTGAGTGTTGGGAGCAAACGCTTCGCCATTTCTGCTTTTGTTTTTTTGTGTGGTGGTGAAAGAGCAAAGACCAAAGGTTTATATGCGAAAAGGGTTCACGAATTGGGTAGAAGGTTCTAGTCTCCTCCTTGGGGTTTAGGGTTTTAACAGGGCATTTCCAAATGGACTGGGTTTCGCAGAACCGTATTTCTGATATTGGGCCTTGCCTGGCCCAGTTTCTATATTTAGTTGGGACATTTACACCCCATAACTAACTTATACGCTTATATATATCGTAAATAAATACACCTTTAAATTAAAGTAATTATAATACATAGTTACTTTTTGAGTTTTATAGCAAGTACCTTTTTCAAATCCTATCTCAACTACACTCATGCACCTCTTTTTTCATCGCTTCCCAAAAGATTCAATCTCATTTGTTGTCATTGATCCGTCATTGCTGTTTCATGATCTCGTTCATCGCTGCTGCTCTGCCGGCAAAGTTTTGTCCTCTCCGGCGAACAGCCATCGCTGGCTAATGTTTGACTATAGTGAAGGATCTTTCACATCTTGTCGGATTTTCGAATTAGTGTACTCTTAGACCTGGTCGGATTTTCGTTTGTCTCTGGTGACGAAAAGCCTCAAAGCCCCATTCTTATATCTGACTGGATTTTGATAGATATAATGTGATAGTGTATTCTCATATTGTCCGGATTTTTGTTCACCATTTTTAATTTTAATATAATGTATATAGTATTTTGCTTAGCTGGAGGACTCCATCTCCAACGAACTTTCTTCTCTTCCTTACTATTGAGTCGCATATAATGATTCAAATATATTGTATTCTATACAAACACATTAAAATTTGAGTGTATTCTGTTTGTTTCAATGCAAATACAAGTTGTTGTTTTTTTGTGTGTTATCGCTTGTATGTATTCCGAAGGTGAATTTTTTTAGGCAAATGCATGTATTGTTTGAATTTTTGTTTTTTAAATACAAGCGAATTAAATACAGTAAATTGAATGCAATGTGAAAGTAGCTACAAATGAATAGAGTAGATTGGATACAGTTGAATATCACTGTAATTTTGATTTTTTGTTGTTTAAATACAGCTGAATTGAATAGAGTGAAATTGATTACAATGTAAAATATTTAGAATAAATATAGCCGAATTGAATATAGTATATACAACCAAATTGAATACAACGACATACACCTTATTTCTTGATTTTTTTGTTGTTTGAATATAACTGAATTCAATACAATATAAAATATATAAGAACAAATACATACAAATTGAATACAATATACAACCAAATTGAATACATCGACATATATCATATGACAAGCAATTAGTATCTACAAAATGTAATTAGTTAAATTATAGTTACGCCTTGCAATAAGCCTCCAAACAATAGTCTTTTTTAAAAAATCCCCTATTTGGTTCAGTGTATTATTGTATGATATTGATATTGATATTGGGTTTTGTTGCGAGATGTATAAAACGTAAGGAAAAATTATACGGTACAGGCACTCTAAAAAATAATACAAGATTAATACCAAAATACACTAATTATGGATAAAAGATATGCGTGTGTATATATATATATATATATTGTATTTTTTTTAATATATTTGATTAAAAGATATAATTATATTTGATGGACTAGCCAAATGTGTAACTTGCTCAAAATTTAATGGGAAAATGTCAGAACTTATATTATTTAAAAACGACCATTTTGTGGAGGATAAAATTTAATGGAAAAGTGTCCAAATTTTTCTTGTATTGCTCGAAAATTGCTCTCGTGCACTTTTAGTTCATTAATATTTTTATTACTTGGCAAATTATCTTGTATTAGCGCTTGTCACTAATGGAGCTACAACATGAACGGATTCCACATATCAAAACAAATTTGAGATTTAAAAAGTATTTATCCTCAACTTTTGCAATAGTTTAAAATTAACCTCAAGTTCGAGATCAGTTAAAATCAAGGGCAAGTGAAAACTTTTTTTTTAGAAGTGAGGGTAATATTAGTAGATCAAAAGTTGAACGGAAGGCAAAGTGGCTCAATTTGGGATAGTACAATGATAAATTAAACCTTCATTCGCCTTGAAATACCATCGTTAGTTTATATTAATTGCATTATTTTATTGGAGTCGAATATCAACTTTATTCGTATATGTAACTTAATAGTCAGTATGACAGTTGTATAGGGTAAAATATGCTATGATATGTGGCCGTCCAAAAAAAGGACACGTGGTACTCAAGACGGGATGACCAAAGATAGAACGCAACTATTTAGTTTGTCACCGGAAAGAATAACGCTCATAAAGATGTGATAAATGCTCTTCGCTCGATAATATTTAATAGAGAATATTTCATGGCATTAAGAGAAATTACATGTTACAGGAAATTTGGCATTTATGTTCACCGTTATATCATCATCAAATTTTCTGGAAAACTTATGCTATATTCTATCAATACAATCTTTTCTTCCCACTTTTTGATTTCGTTGTTGTTGTGCCCGGAAATCCTGTTCCCGGAATTGTTGCTTGTGTTGTTTCGTCTACATCCTAAGGCTAGGTATTGCATAATTCTTCGATTATTTATTTATTTCAGGATCAAATTAATTCACTTGTCTAGAAACCGTGTATAAATTCAACTGTACCTTGTTACGGCTAAACAGTTTGGCGGCCACCGTGGGTCATAGACAAATGTGTAATTAAATTGATTCTTGCCTTTTGTACGAACGTGTTTTGATTATTTTGTCTTAGAAAAGATCATAAGAAATGACAGATAACATTGTTAACGGCATGCACAACCCCCGAGATTCGAAGGGATCAACCTCATTCCGAGGACTCAATTAGTCACACCCATAATGAGGGAAATGACGCTACACCGATGCATGACATGCAACATCCACTACTAAAAATCCGGCAAAAAGCGACAAATCATTTGCGACCAAATTGGTCTACCAAGAAAAGCGACCAAAGTTGGTCGCTAAAATGGATAAAATTATTAAAAAAGAATTGTAAATAAATTAACGACCAAAGTTGGTCGCTAAAATGGATAAAATTATTAAAAAAGAATTGTAAATAAATTAACGACCAAAGTTGGTCGCTTTTTGGTCAATAATGTTGTCAAAATGTTGACCGGACTGGTCAGACTTGCTTGGTCAAAAAAATATTAAAATTAGCGACCAACATTGGTCGCTATAGTGGGACCCATTTATAAAATTTTTAATAATTATATTATTATTATAAAAAATTATAAAANTTAGTGTGTGTATGTATATAACATTCATTCATCACTAGGTTATATAAGTTGATGAATCAATTGTACAACGAAGCGTATTATACATACATACATACATATATATATATAGACACACACACACACACACACTTCATTGTAATACCATAACGTATATATAACTTATTATAGTATATGTTATAAGTGTGTGTATGTATATAACATTCATTCATCACTATATTTACTATCTAAATAATATAAATGTAATCTGTTAACACTTTTGTAGTACAAGAGATGAATAAACTAAAATATATTCTAACATGCTATATATGTAGTTAAAATTGTACAATGAAGCGTGTTATATATATATACACACACACACACAGACACTTCACTGTAATACTATAATGTATATATAACTTATTATAGTATATGTTAGTGTGTGTATGTATATAACATTCATTCATCACTAGGTTATATAAGTTGATGAATCAATTGTACAACGAAGCGTATTATACATACATACATACATACATACATACATATATAATATACATACATACATACATACATACATATATATATATATATACACACACACACAGACACTTCATTGTAATACCATAACGTATATATAACTTATTATAGTATATGTTATAAGTGTGTGT
>ML272833.1:53966-74921 GCA_005239495.1 Nicotiana undulata | reverse complement strand
TATTGACTCCAGTTCTTGGGAGGTTATTTAGGTTAATATGGGAACGCTAATACTTAATTATATAAATTATGATGTGATTGCCTGCTTATTATTTAATTGTGAACTATTATAATTGAACAAAAGCACAATAAGGTGATGGTTGGCTAGCCTAGTTCCACGATAGGCGCCATCACGACCTGTTAGGATTTGGGGTTGTGACACTAGCCCAGTTGCAAGAGCCCACAAACTGAGTGAGCAACGGGCCCAAGCACCTATCCCACTAGCTTATCCCAGTCAGCACCCACATCAACAACAACTACACCAAGTAACCGCCACGTGGCAAACACGCCTACTCAGCCACCCCCACATGACATCTCATCATTGCACCGCACACACCACTTACCCTTATCCAGTATTCCTCTCCAAATACCAACACAAGCCCATGCTCCCACACCACTAAACGATTCTGGGCCAAATACAATTACAAATTACACGAAACCAACTATCCATACACCACCAGCCCATGCACATTTCAACCCTATACCACTAGACCAGTCACGTGCCATTCCCACGACAAATGATCAACCCTCGCCCACATCAAGTCAACTGCTAAAACCAGCCTCTCATCTCCCACACACCACTTCCTCACCATCATTAACTACATCACTTAATACTACTCCTACAAGCAAAGATACCATAAATCCTCAACATCAGCATGAACACAACCTCGTTGTACTTTTAATATAGACGAACAACCTCATTCACCAGCACCAATCTACTACAACACCCAATTACCCTCAACATTGTCACCATGCAAACCAAACTCCACCACCACCGCCCATCTACATCTCCCAATCCCCCCATGCAAGCCTACCCACAGTCTTGGCTCGAAATGAGGCTCCAGGACCATGCATTAACATTCACGATGGAAATCGAGAACCAAGATGTGATAGTCATGATTCAAAATCCGCTGGACATAACACAAATAGTTACAGAAGGAATGAGGATGGTCATCGACCTCTACAACCAATACCTTTGGGCAATGTATCCACCCTCAACCCTTCAAACCCACCAATACACGACACCACTACAACCATTATATCCACCCACCCCACCACACAACCACCAGAACCCATACACCATAGCAACACAAGCATCCGACTTCCCATTTTATCCACCACAACTGCCTGCTAACTCCCTAGTTCCGTGGATCCAGCCTAGAGCAGTGATAGAAATACCCCCACCACTCCATGCACAAGCCTCCCCATACCAACCGGTCACAACCCCACTGAGTCTACTACTATCAACCCCTCACCTTCCCAACGAACTAAAGGAAATAGCGCAGCTAGAGGTGGCAGCAACAATTGAAAAGATAAAGGAAACACTACTCATCATATTCTTTCTCCGCGAGAACAAATCGTACAACCTCAAAGAACAGTGCGCAAGAAAAGTAGTAATCATATGCCCCCAAGAGTTAAGAAGTTATTCCCTAAATATAAGGTTACTAACAGATCCGGAGATGGGGAAATATGGGATAGTGATGATTCCATCACTGATCCAACATACGACATAACAGAAGGAGGAGATACCAAACCCTCGACAACAGCAATCAACACATAGAAAGATGCACTTCATCATATGGAATTGTCGAGGAGCTCAATCACCAGATTTTTGAAGGAATTTTTTATCACTGATCAACTACCACAACCCAGCACTAGTTGCATTACTGGAAACCCGCGTACAAGATCACAACAATTTACGTGATGATTTTGGCTTCAACAACATGGCGCAGGAACCTGACATTGGCCAGGCAGGTGGCATTGCATTATTATGGCATGGTGAGATTTTGAAGCTGGACCAGGTGGGAGTTATGCACAAGGAAATACACTAACAAAATACGCACCAGGTGGGAGTTAGGCATCAGGAGTTACGCAGTAAATACACTTGGACAAATAAACGAATGATCAATCACAAAATTCTTGAACGACTAGATAGATGTATGGGCAATTATGAATGGCTAAATAATTTCCCGGATGCATACATCCAACATCTACCTAGAACACATTCCGATCACTGCCCATCACTTATTAACTTACATAAAAAAATTAAGAGAAACAAATTATTTCGCTTTGAAACTATTTAGAGCTCCCACCCACAATTTACCTCTCTGTTACTTAACAATTGGACCCCTAATAAACATATTTGCAATGCTATTGATGACTTTACTGAAGATGTCTAGGAATGGAACAAACACACGTTTGGAAACATCTTTAAGGGAAAAAACCTTCTCGCACATATCAATGGCCTTCAAAAATCCCCTGAATACCCTACAAGCACCTTCCTTTATTATTTAGAAATTGATCTAATAAGAAAATATAATGAAATTCTTAGACTAGAAGAAGACTTTTGGAAATACAAATCACGCATCAATTGGTTACAAGACGGGGAAGCGAACACAAAATTCTTTCACTTATTAACAATCCAACAGAGAATACGGAATTGTATCACTGCCCCTAAAAGACTCATGAAGTAATTGGGTTTTTGACCAATCAACAGTAAATGAGATGGTAGAATTTTACTACCAAAGGCTCTTCGCAACAAATCACATTTATTCCACCAAATCATACACCATAGCAAATTACAACCAACTAAATACTAAAGATCACCAATTAATTGATAGAAGATTAACCACGACATGAATTAAATCCGCTATCAATTCGTTTAAACTATTCAAGGCACCAGGACCTGATGGTCTCCACCCATACTTTTATCAAAAGTTTTGGACATATACTGCCTCTTCATTGATCTCCTTTTGCAGTGAAGTCTTCATTACTAAGACCATTCCTCCAATCGTTAACAAGACATATTTATGTCACATTCCCAAAGTCTTACTTCCCTCCTCAATCACTCAATATCGACCGATTAGTCTTTGTAACACTCTTTATAAAATAATTATAAAAATAATAGTAAATAAGCTAAAGCCTATCCTACAAAAGCTCATTAGTTCGGAACAATCTGCTTTTCTCCAAAATCGTCGTGCCTCAGACAATGCAATCATAGTACAGGAAATCCTCACTCATTTCAGACTCCAAAAAGGCAAACAATCAAACTTTCTCCTAAAATTGGATCTAAAGAAAGCCTTTGATCAAATGGAATGCGTGTTAATCAAGGAAACCTTTCATTTTTTTAGTTTCTCACATCATGTGATCACACTCATTATGTCATGCTTCACAACCTCATCCATCTCCATTTTATTAAATGGAAACCCAACTGAAATTTTTTCTACCCACAAAAGGACTGCGTCAAGGTAATCCACTTTCTCCATACATATTGATATTATGCATGGAATGTTTATCACGCCAAATACACACAGTAGTCGACTATACCAAATGGCTACATGCCCGTCTCTCATGACAGGGACCATCTATCTCTCACTTATTCTTTGCGGATGACATAACTCTAGCATCAAGACTTACCCCTAAAAGTGTCCATACCATTGTTGATACTCTCACCTCCTTTACATACCACTCGCGACAAAAAATTAGCTATGACAAATCAAAGATTTTTTTCTCTGCGAATACGACTCCTATGGATAAGCAATTTATCCTCAACTCCTTTAGTATGCATGAAGGAACCAAATTTGGAAAATATTTAGGCTATCCTTTATTCAATCAAACACCTGTACCAAACGACTACCTATTTATTCTTGACAACTTTAAAGCAAGGCTCGCATGATGGAAAATTAATAAGCTCAGTATGGCAGGAAGAAGTACTTTAATTAAGCATACATTAAACACACTCCCAACGCATGTAATGCAAATCATACATCTACCCTGCAACATCATCCACTCAATGTAAGAATACCAACGGAATTTCCTATGGGGGCACAACTCAACAAAAGAAGAAACTTCACCTCATCAAATGGACTAAGGAAAATGGGGGTTTGGGGATCCACAACTTAACTCAATAAAATAATGCATTACTAGGAGCCTTAGCATGTAGACTCTTCTCATCCCCAAATTCCTTATGGGAATCTACCCTCATTCACAAATATTCCTCACAAAGAAATATGCAACTTTTTCTCCAATATTTGGAAAGCAGTGACCTTAGGATGGAAAGTGTGCCAAAAAGGCATAGTATGGCATGTTGCAAATGACCAACACATTCGATTTTGTACGGAACCTTGTCTAGGACCAAACATCATAATGCAATGCCAAATTGAAGGCTCATTACCAAAAACTAACTATAATTCAACATTATCACATTATTCAACACAACAACAAACTAACATCAACGACCTCCCATTTGAACTTCCACAACATTTAGAAAACAAGTTACGAAATATATATGTACAACCACTCCATAACCCACTTTCCACTTTCCTATGATAAAATAATCTGGGGCCTTACTCCCAATGGAAAATTCACTGTAAAATCCCTCTACCATAGTTTACAACTACCTTGCAAAACTGTCAACTTTAAATGGATATGGGCTAACACTGCCACCAAAGATTAAATATTTCTTATGGCTAATTGGACATAATTGTCTACCAACAGTTGATTATCTATATAAACTCAACATTACTTCATCACCAATATGCCATCTTTGCCACCAATACAACGAAATCATTGTTCACACATTATTTAACTACACACACGCCACATCCATATGGCATACTATAGGAATCATGCATGAATTCAACCTACAATCAACTGTTGTCAGCTCTCTAATACCTATTATTCACAAACTAGTCTTGGCAAGTGGGCCGGTTAGGACCGGACCCAGCCTAGGATCGCGAGCCCACATCGGTGGTGAGCCTAAACGGTCCTAACCGAATAGGACAGGGACCGGGTGGGGGTGGGCCTGGGTAGTGAGACGGTCCCATGATTGAGGCCCGCAAGACCGGGTGGGAAGTGGGTCGGTTCAACCGGTCCTAAACGGGCCTATCCGGGCCCAACAGCTATTTTTTTTAAAAATATTTTGCCAAAATATGGTCGTTTCTAGCCATTATGGCATTTAAAATATGGCATTTTACCTGCCAAAATTGTCGTTGGCTGTTTATAAATTAGCCATTTGACCCCCCCCCCCCCCCCCCCCCCCCCACCGAAAACAAACTTTGTTTTAACCCCAAACTTTTTATAATTATACTTTTTTCTTATTTTCAACTATAAATACCCCCTCATGCTTTCACTTTTCTCATAAAATCATCAATCTCTCTCTAATTTTCTTCTATAATTGCTTACTTTATTGTTGCAATTTGTGAAAGTTGGTGAATTAAAGTATTCAACGATAACTAATTTTCAACAAGTTGTTCGTCAATTCGGTAAACTCGTTCCAACTCTTAAGTTTTAATATCATAATTTTGTTTGTTTTACTTTGTATAATTATAATTAAGATGGCCTATTGTTTAAAAAAAAATATTTAGTAAAAGTAAGGAAAAATTCAAGATTGGTGAATCTATTGGTCAAGTTGTTCCTCCTCCACTTCCCCCGGCTCCCCGACCCAAATATGTTACCCGTCCTACACATGCTATTTTTTATAGCGATAATACTTTATTATAATTTATCGATGGTCAATTTTATCACGATATTGAACCAGGTGCACAATTAAACCATGAATATATGAATGTTCTTTATGGTAATCCAACTATTGATGAAAATGATGAGAAAATGATGATGCAGAAATAGATTTTGATGAAATGCAACCGGATGACGATACACCTATTAGTCCTGTTGCTGAAGTTAACCGAATTAATAATAATCCAAATGATGCCCCGTTTGGACCTTCTATTACTACCCCTACTTTTTCTAGACAACCTTCTAAACGGAGCGAAACATCTGTTGTTTGGCCATTTTTAATTCAACTAAGAGAAAAACATAAGTCTAAGTGTAAAACTTGTGGCAAAGAGTTAGCTTTTAAATATGTTGGAGGTCGGGGGGAAAGGAAGTTTGTATAGACACATAATGATACACCCTAAAGATAAAGTCAAATATCTTCAAATGAAAGCTTTGGCCGAGGGGACAAGTGTACCTATTCATGCTGACCTTAGTACCAGGTCAAATCAATTTCAATCGTGAATTAACATTATTACCGGTGGTATTTTATATTATGATCCAAGAAAAGATCGTGAAGAATTGTCACAAATGGTTACTGTTATGTGCTTACCCTATAGTTTTCCTTCTAACCCTCACTTTGTGCATTATATTAGAAAAGTTTTTAATCCTACTTATAAAGGATGGCCTCGCACAACCGTAAAGATATTTATAAATATACATGAATATGAATAATTTTGCGCTATTTATTACTCATATAAATTGTCGTGTTGCTCTTGACTGGCTTTTTTGTTCAAACCGTAGAAGTAGAATTAAAGAATATTTTAAAAGATGCGATGAATTTGGCCTAAGAGAAAGAAAGGTTCCTAAACCTTGTCCAACCAGATGGAATTACATGTATGAAAGCTTAGTTGTTACATATGAATATAAAAACCCCATAAACTCAATGTTTAATGCTCGTGTAACTGATGATGATGAGCACCTTACAAATGCGGATTGGGCTAATATTAAAATGCTTATAGATTTTTTTAAATAATTTCATATTGATACAAATGAATTTTCTAGGCAATATTATCCTACTATTTGTAATTGTTTAGTTTATATTGCAGAACTTGCAAATTTGTTTACCTATTTTTCAGATGGTGGGGTAATTTATCAACTTGTTATCGATTCTATGAGAGAATAATTTAAAAAATATTTTTCCCTATTCCCCCTATTTATGGTGTTGCTGCCTTGTTAAATTCTACTATGAAATTAGGAGGTCCTCAATTTTGGTATGAAACTATTTATAGTGGTTTAGCACTTGAAGATGCGGAGTTGTCCACACTACCGGAAGCAATAGCCTCAATTAAAATAAATGCTCAAACTATTTATAGTGCTTATCAAATTGCATTAGATCATGCTAGACCAAATGTTCCAACTCCTACTTCTTCTAGTTCTCAATCATCTAAAAGAACTGTGGGAGTAAGAGCACTTAGTGCTTGAGCGGGGTTAAGGGGTTCTCAAGGTTCTAGTACTAGTGATTGTTCGCAAATAAATGAGCTTGGAGTTTATTTGTCGCAGGGAATTGAGGAAGTGAATCGCGACAACTCCTTTAATATTTTGGAATGGTGGAAGGACAAAGAAAAATACCTTCCGACTTTTTCAAGGATAGCTCGAGACATTTTAACTATTCAAGCTTCAACAGTGGCATCATAGAGCGCTTTCAGTCAAGCAAGACTTCAACTAGGTGATTATAGATCGTCTATGAGGGAGAGCTTGGAAAAATAAGTACTTTTCAGAGATTGAATCTGAAGCTTACGAAGAAATGCTAGTTGAACTTGCGGAGGAAGCTGCTTCGCCCGGAAGCGGTGATGAACAAGCTTCTTTTCCGCCACGACCAGCGGAAATTCCTCCGAACCTTGAATCATTTATGAAATTTTGTAAGAGATACCATGTAAATTAATATGTAACTTGTATTTCGGCACATATTGATTAGTTTATTTTTCTTTTCAATGGTGGTATTAGCTTCTTGTTGTGCTCATTCCATTGAGGGGAGGAAGACTAAGAAAGGTATTACCATGTTTTGTTAATGCTATAATAAAAATTATAACGCATTCCTTTGAATATCTCTTTACAATTTTTTTGTGTTTAATATTGAATCAAAAAAATTAGGTCACAATTTTATAATATAATATACAAGAAATTGCCTTAGATTAAAAAAAAATTTAAAAAAAGGCACGACCCACTAGGCCCACAAAGGCCCGGAACCATTAGTTAGTGGTTGCGGGCCGGTTCAATTTTATCATGATATTGCACCAGGTGAACAATTAAACCATGAATATATGAATGCTCTATATTACCAATCCAACTATTGATGAAAATGATGAGGAAATGATGATGCAGAAATAGATTTTGATGGAACGCAACCGGATGATGATACACCCACTACTCCTGTTGATGAAGTTAACCCAATTAATAATAATCCAAATGATGCCCCGTCTGACCCTCCTATTACTACCCCTACTTTTTCTAGACAACCTTCTAAACGGAGCGAAACATCTGTTGTTTGGCCATTTTTTATTCAACTAAGAGAAAAAAAATAAGGTTAAGTGTAAAACTTTTGGCAAATAGTTAGCTTTTAAATATGTTGGAGGTCGGGGTGACGGAAAGTTTTTCTAGACACATAATGATACACCCTAAAGATAAAGTCAAATATCTTCAAATGAAAGCTTTGGCCGAGGGAACAAGTGTACCTAGTCATGCTGACCTTAGTACCGGGTCAAATCAATTTCAACCGAGAATTAACATTGTTACCGGTGGTATTTTATATTATGATCCAAGAAAAGATCGTGAAGAATTGGCAAAATTGGTTATTGTCATGTGATTACCCTATAGTTTTCCTTCTAACTCTCACTTTGTGCATTATATTTGAAAAGTTTTTTATCCTACTTATAAAGAATGGTCTCGCACAACCGTAAACATATTTATAAATATACATGAATATGAACAATATTTGCGCTATTTATTTACTCATATAAATTGTCGTGTTTCTATTACTACTGATATTGCGTGATGATCCAAGGGGTTATTTATTGAATTTAGACTCCGTTCTAGGCTTAATAGACCCAAAAAGATTAATTTTAACTACCTCAATTTGCATGCGCAGTCCAGGCATAAAACCGGAAAGCTTTTATGTAAAAATATAAAAAATAATAATTTTTAGAATTAAAAATTTGGTCATAGTTGACTTGAGTCAACATTTTGATTAAACGGACTCGGATCAGTGTTTCGACGAACCCGGGAGGTCCGCAGTAAAATATGGGACTTGGGCGTATGCCCGAAATTGAATTCTGAGGTCTCAAGCCTTAGAAATCAAATTTTGAAAGAAATTAGTTTGCTGAATTATTAATGAAATAAAGAAATGAATTAATATTTGAAATCATTGGTATCGAGTCCGTATTTTAGTTCCGGAGCTCGATAAAGGTTTGTTATGATATTTAAGCCTTGTCTGCAAATTTTGGTGAGAATTAAAATTTATTTGACGTGATTAAGACGTCCGGTTGATAAATAGTGAACTTTAAGTGTTCTTGAGAAAAATAATGAGTTTTGAGGTTTAATTCATAGTTTTACATGTTATTTTCATGATTTGATCGCACGAGCAAGTCTGTATGATCCTTTTAGACCTGCGTGCGTGTTTGGTTTAGAGCCCCGAGGGCTCGGGTGAGTTTCAAATAGGTTTGGGTTGTGTTGCGCTCGTTCTTTCTTATGCTTCGACGTTATTTCTTCAAGCATAAATGATATCATATTGAACAAATAAGCTATGATTTCTGTTTTGAATGAAGTAATAGATCCGGATCGTAATTATGGACTCGTATAAAAAAGAATCATCGAATTTGGACATCGTATGAGGATTTTATGGTCATTTTACTAAGGTTGCTAGATTTTTCAGGTTAATTACGAAATTGTCACTGACGACGTATTAAAAATCTGCATTATTTGCAAATATTAAAACATACATATCTCCTTCATTATAAGGTCAAATTAAGTGATTCAAAAGTTTAACTTGACTAGAATTTTACAAGTAATCCATTGGAGACATAAAAATCGAGTTTTGGGATCGTTTGGCATGAGAAACGAGATAGAATAGCTGGAAAAATATATATAAAACGGGCAGACTTCTTCTTCTTCAAATTTTTGAACCCCACAGCCCTAGGAATGAATTTCTTCAACAAATATCATTCCCAAGTCATAGGTAATCAATTCTAAACGTTACTCTTTCAATTACTCATTGTTTTTCATCACTTTTAAATAAAAAAACTAAGAATTTTCATGATAAAAATTTGAGGGTTTGGGTAAAATTAGGGAATTTTGTAAAAATCGAATCTTTACCTCGATTTGAGGTCAGAAATCAAAACTAATGGTATATTTGGGTTCGTGGGTGAATGGGTAAACGTAATTTGGTCCGAACTCCGAATTTAGACCAAGCAGGTCCGGGGTCGGGTTTTCACGTTTTTGATAAAACTTAGGAAAAATCATGTTTTTCAATAAAGTTAGTTCCTTTATCATTAATTAATGATATTGAGTTAATTGTGATTAGATTTGAGCAAGATAGAGCAAGATTCTAGAGGAAAAAAGTAGTGAGTGCCTTACGAAATTGAGGTAAGTGTTTGGCATAACTTTGACTTAAGGGAATAGGAATCCCCACTTGTTTGCTACGTGAAATGCATGTGTGTGGTGTATAGATGAGGTGACAAGTATCTATGCACCACCAATGATCCGTTAAACATGATCCCTTTCCCGTTTCCCAGTTAAATTGATTCCTGGCTTAATTGCTCTATGTTCATCGTTGCTTCTACGATTACTTGGCTTTATTCCGTCATTGTTAAATATGGTTGTGGTTATTTTTGTAAGAGTACGAGGTGTTTAATTGGCCCCCTTGTGATATAGAAAGTTTGAGTAGTTTGGCACTACTTTTGGAAATATATATATTCATGTTGGTTTTATTCGATTATTTCCATTTGTTGTCAAAAGTGTGTTAAAAGTATTGGATGTTCTCTTGACTCTGTCATGATATATAATGACTGAGTTGGGCTGACAGTGTTACGGCGGTTACATATATTCTGGCTAGTTTTTATTGTGGGATGATATTGTTTAAAGCTTACGAGTTAAACTATTTTCTGTTTGAAATTTGTTGAAACAAAATTAATTGTGATAAGGGGGCTATGATAAGGGGTCTGTGATAAGGGTGGATAATTGATTGTGATACGGGTGAATAAATTGATTGTGATATTGTGAATAGGTGGGATCGAGTTGCACGCCGCAACAAGACAGTGAAAATGGGGAATAATAAAAATGATGCTTTACTGATTTTTAAATTTTAAGGATTTGGAAATTCTTGTTTTACTCTACGTTTTTTCTTATATTTCGTACATGTGATGATTTTAAAGTAAAGGTTGGAAATTTGGAGATTAACTTGAGTATTGGTTATAGCTGAGGCCTGAAAAAGGCGGCTGAGTTATTTTATTGTTGTTGCAGTGCTTAATTATTTGTTTAAATATCCTTCTTGCTTTATATTTATTGTCTCAGTTATATTTTTCTTGTTCATGTAGAATCGTTTTATTGCGTTATTGTATATATTATTACCACATGTTATATGCTGTTAAATGCCCCGTCGTAGCCTCGACACTACTTCGTCTAGGTTAGGCTCGGCACTTACTCAGTACATGGGTTCGGTTGTACTGATACTACACTCTGCACTCTTTTGTGCAGATCCAGGTACCGACCAGTAGTAGAGATATTTAGAGTGGCTATTCATTTATTCGGAGACATTGAGGTATATCTTCCTGCGTTCGCAGATCCCGAGAGTCTTCTCCTATTTTTATAAAACTATTTTATTATATTCAAGACAATTACACTATTATTTTCAGCCCAGTATTTGTAGTATTCTTTAGTAGTTCGTGAATTGTGACACCAGACTCTGGGGTAGTTCTAGATTTATTTATATAATTAGTTCGTGGCTCGGTTTAACTAATTGTTTATTTTTCTTATATTTGGAATCATTCATTAAAAGCCATTACATTTAGTTTTCTTTAGATTCTTTTATTATGTCTAAATGGATAAATTATGCAAAGTAGTTAATCGAATTCTAACATTATCTTGCCTAGAAAGTGTGGTGTTAGGCGCCATCACGATCCCTAAGGTTGGGAATTTGGGTCGTGACAAGTTGGTATTAGAGCACTAGGTTGCTTAGGTCTCACAATTCACGAACAAACTTGGTAGAGTCTGAAGGATCGGTACAGAGACGTCTGTACTTATCTCTCAGAGGCTATGAAGTTAGGAACAATTTCACTTCTATTCTACTCCATCGTGCAAATTTATTCTAACATTGATGATTGAACCTGTCTATTCTTGTCCTCTCACAAATCTCGACAACACGCAAAGTGTCTACAACCGGAGAAGAGATGAAGCCCCAATGACATCTACGATTCAGAAGTAGAGCTCAAACTAAAGCTCGAACATCAAAACCTATTGTACAGTCTCAAATGGATCTAGACGCGGAGGATCTAGCTCGGTCGGTACATATTGGACTAGCCCATATCCCAGAAGGATTTATAGATACTTTAGTATTGCATAACATGGGAATAAGTTGAAAGTAACGGGGTTGATTTATATGAGCTGTGAAGTTTAACACTGTGGATTATCAGGCATTGTGACCTATGACTTTGTGCCAAGTGGGGAAGTCCACCGTCAAGGAATAGATTGCGGGGTCATGTGTTATATCGTTTTTGTCTTGGAATGTATAAGGCCTGAGATTTTGCAAGAGATGAAGCTGGGACTTGCTATATGTCCGCCTCCTTAATAACCCCATACCTCGGTACTAAAGGAGTTATATAAACAACTTTGAACCTACAGAAGGTCTACTCAACGTGGAAGTCACGGTTGCGGATTTTGGGGGTGCTCCAGAGGGAGTACAGTGGTTGACAAGCTTCTAGACTATATGGTTCGTGCCAAGGTTTATCTATATAGAGCTTTAATTTTGGTACCATTGTGCATCAATAGAGATGAGAGTTACCCCAAAAGAATAATGAAAAAGTATATAAATAAAGGGGGTAGCTCAGCAGTGTTGAGTTAACATAGTAAAAGAAGAAATTGGCCGCTGGTGTTTGTGACGAGCCTACGAAGAGGATGACCAGCCAATGTAGCATCAATTACTTGACTCAGTTCTCATAAATGCTTTTGAAAGATTTGTTTCTCGAACTCTCCATAATACGTGGCACATGAGGTTTAAACGGTTGCGTCAGGTCATATGACGATGTCAGAAAATGCCATCAGGTTCGATAAGTCAGACCGTCACACTCCTACTTGGGTTTATCTTGCTAGAGAGCAAGTCCACAGACTCATTAAAGGGATCAATTACGATTGTGAAATTTTGTGCGACTCAGGACAAGTTGATACTTTATTTCGGCTAGTGGTAGAAATTGTCCTAGACTTGGGAGAGTCATATTTCATCAGTGCACTCAGGTTACGTGTCCCATTGCAGTTACAACTCAACTTACATGTTGAAGGTGGAGGTCAAACTCCTAGAGGTGGAGACCTAGCCTATTGGTATATTTTCTGTGGTATGGATGAGGTCGCTACATTAAATGGTGTCATTACAAGAACAATCTCTAATTATTATAGAGTAATGATTTCCGAAACGTAATTCGGTTATGCGTATCTAATAAAATTCTTCTATTATGCTCCACTCTCGAGTGAGCTTCATAAATCAAAATCTACTTATGTGAATACTTGTATTGAGAAATTCTATGGAGATAATTGTGTCTATCATTACGTGTTGTAATTTTGTTTAATGGAGACTATTTAAAGGAAGGAAATGGAATGTTTCAATTGGCACGATATGCATGTTGCTTGTGATTCAGAATTGAGGACGAGATCCTCGCGTTTTAATATGATACGGTATATTTAAACCGGGCTACGAGCTGCGGTGGAAGTTATGTAAGGATGAGATCCTTGTGATGGAAATTCTTGTGTTTAAATTCTCCCTTGTGCATTAAAATTTTACTATAGTACTGGTAGGGAGTCATGCATGTTAGGCTTATTCAACAATTAATGTATAAAATAATGATAATAATCGTAGTAATAAATGAATGAATAATAATAAAAGTAATACTAATAATAAGTAAATAAATAAATCAAATTAATTATCTATGCATAATTTGCCAAATTAGTGCTATTATTATTGAGCCTTAACCGACAAGGTAGGTGCCCGCCCATGTGGCGTTAAATGAGACACGTTAATTCGGGTATATAATTATGAGGTCTTCAAGCATCGTATCTCGTTATCGGTATTGTGAAGGTTTGAAAGGATATTCTCTTTGTTGACGTGAAGTTATTTGATAATTCTGTAATTGGCTATGAACAAATATTAAGGAAATATAGTCAGTCAAGAACTGGCGTGGACTCACTATAGCCACGAAAATTAGAAGCTTCTTGGGTTTGGCGGGTTACTACAGTCGTTTTGTGGAGGGGTTTTCATCCATAGCAGCCCCGATGACTAAATTGACTCAGAAAGGTGCCCCATTTAAATGGTCAGATGAGTGCGAGGCGAGATTTCAGAAGCTCAAGATTTCCTTGACTTCAGCACCGGTGTTGGTATTACCATCAGATTCTGGTCCTTTCACGGTGTATTGTGATGCTTCCCCAGTTGGACTTGGATCAGTATTGATGTAGGATGGCAGAGTGATTTCATATGCATCCCGTCAATTGAAAGTCCATGAGAAGAATTATCCTATTCATGACTTGGAGTTGGCAGCCATTGTTCATGTATTGAAAATTTGGAGGCACTATCTTTATGGCGTGCCGTGTAAGGTTTTCACTGACCATCGCAGTCTCCAGTACTTATTCAAGCAAAATGATCTAAATTTGAGGCAGTGGAGATGGCTAGAGTTACTAAAAGATCATGATGTCACCATATTGTATCACCTAAAGAAGGCCAATGTGGTGGCCGATGCATTGAGTAGAAAGGCGGTAAGTATGGGCAGTCTTGCGTATATTCCAGTTGGTGAGAGACCATTGACTTCAGACATTCAGACTCTGGCTAATCAATTTGTGAGGTTGGATATTTCACCCGGTAGTGTTCTAGCTTGTGCAGTCGCTCGGTCTTCTCTAATTGACCGTATCCGGGAGCGGCAGGATGGTGACCCATATTTGGCGGTCCTTAGGGACACATTTCGGCATGGTGATGCCAAGCAGGTTACAGTTGGAGAGGATGGTGTTTTGAGGATGCATGGTCGTTTATGTGTGCCTAATGTTGATGGCCTTCGTGAGTTGATCCTCGAGGAGGCTCACAGTTCTAAATATTATATTCACCCAGGGACAGCTAGAATGTACCAAGAGTTGAGGCAACATTATTGGTAGATGAGGATGAAAAAAGACATCGTGGCATATGTGGCTCGTTGCTTAAATTGTCAGCAAGTAAAGTATGAGCATCAAAGACCTGGTGGTTTGCTTCAGCAGATAGAGATTTCCTGAGTGAAAGTGGTAGCGTATCACTATGGACTTCGTTGTTGGACTCCCACGGACTCAGAGGAAATTTGACGCAGTTTGGGTTATTGTGGATAGGCTGACTAAATCAACACATTTCATTCCTGTGGCAAGTACTTATACTTCAGAGCGGTTGGCTGAGTTATATATCTGGGAGATTGTTCGCCTTCATGGCGTGCCCATGTCCATCATTTCTGATCGAGGTACGCAGTTTACTTTGCACCTTTAGAGGGCAGTTCAGTGTGAGTTGGGTACCCGAGTAGAGTTGAGTACAACATTTCACCCTCACATTGACGAGCAGTCCAGGCGTACCATTCATATATTGGAAGATATGCTCCGCGCTTGTGTTATTGACTTTGGAGGTTCGTGGGATCAGTTCTTGCCGTTAGCGGAGTTTGCTTATAATAATAGCTATAAGTCAATCATTCAGATGGCTCCTTATGAGGCATTATATGGTATACAATGAAGATCTCCAGTTGGATGGTTTGAGCCGGGAAAGGCTCGGTTGTTGGGTACACATTTAGTTCAGGAGGCCTTAGATAAGGTCAAGATTATTCAGGAGAGACTTCGTGCAACTCAGTCTAGGCAAATGAGTTATGTCGATCGTAAGGTTCATGATGTAGCATTCATGGTTGGAGAGAGAGTATTGCTTCGTGTGTCGCCCATGAAGGGTGTTATGAGATTTGGGAAGAAGAGTAAGTTGAGCCATAGGTATATCAGACAGTTTGAGATTCTTGATAGAGTGGGGGAGGTAGCTTATAAACTCGCGTTGCCTCTAGGGTTATCCACAGTTCATCCGGTATTCCATGTGTCTATGCTCCAGAAATATCATGGTGACCCGTCCCACGTGTTAGATTTCAGCTCTGTCCACTTGGACAAAGAGTCAAAGACTTGACTTATGAGGAGGAGCCGGTAGCTATTTTAGACTGGCAGGTTCGTCAGTTGAGATCTAAGAGTTATCTTTCAGTTCGAGTGCAGTGGAGAGGCCAGCCCGTTGAGGCAGCTACTTGGGAGTTCGAGTCGGACATACTGAGTAGATATCCACTTGTTCGCCAATTCAGGTAATTTTCTTTGTCCGTTCGAGGACGAACGTGTGTTTTAGAGGTGGAGATTGTGATGACCCAAAGGGGTCATTTTATGAATTTAGACTCCGTTCTATTCTTAATAGCCCCAAAAAGATTAATTTTAACTACCTCGATTTGCGTGCACAGTTCGGGCGTGAAACCGGAAATATTTTATGTAAAAATATAAGAAATAATAATTTTTAGAATTAAAAATTTAGTTTTAGTTGACTTGAGTCAACATTTTGAGTAAACGGACTCGGATCTGTGTTTCGAAGATCCCGGGAGGTCCGCAGTAAAATATGGGACTTGGGCGTATGCCTGGAATTGAATTCTGAGGTCCCAAGCCTTAGAAATCAATTTTGAAAGAAATTATTTTGCCGATTTATTAATGAAATAAAGAAATGAATTAACGTTTGAAATCATTCGTATCGGACCCGTATTTTGGTTCCGGAGCTCAATACAGGTTTGTTATAATATTTTTAAGCCTTGTCTGCGAAATTTGGTGAGAATCAAAATTTATTTGACGTGATTCGGACGTCCGGTTGATAAATAGTGAACTTTAAGTTTTCTTGAGAAAAATAATGAGTTTTGAGGTTTAATTCATTGTTTTACATGTTATTTTCATGATTTGATCGCACGAGTAAGTCTGTATGATACTTTTATACTTGCATGCATGTTTGGTTTAGAGCCCCGAGGGCTCGGGTGAGTTTCAAATAGGTTTGGGTTGTGTTGCGCTTGTTCTTTCTTATGCTTCGATGCCGTTTCTTCAAGCATAAATGATATCATATTAAACAAATGAGCTCCTATTTCTGTTTTGAATGAAGTATTAGATCTGTATCGTAATTACGGACCCGTAGCAAAAAGAATCATCGAATTTGGACATCGTATGAGGATTTTATGGTCATTTTACTAAGGGTGCTAGATTTTCCAGGTTAATTACGAAATTGTCACTGGCGACGTATTAAAAATCTGCATTATTTGCAAATATTAAAACTTACATATCTCCTTCATTATAAGGTCAAATTGAGTGATTCAAAAGTCTAACTTTACTAGAATTGCAGAAGGAATCCATTGGAGACATAAAAATCGAGTTTTGGGATCGTTTGGCATGAGAAACGAGACAGAATAGCTGGTAGAAAAATATATATAAAACGGGCAGACTTCTTCTCCTTCAAATTTTTGAACCCCACAGCCCTAGGAACGCATTTCTTCACCAAATATCATCCCCAAGTCATAGGTAATCAATTCTAATCTTTACTCTTTCAATTACTCATTATTTTCCATCACTTTTAAATCAAAAACTAAGAATTTTCATGATAAAAATTGAGGGTTTGGGTAGAATTAGGGAATTTTGTAAAAATCGAATCTTTACCTCGAATTGTGGCAGAATTTCAAAACTAATGGTATATTTAGATTCGTGGGTGAATGGGTAAACGTAATTTGGTTCGGACTCCGAGTTTAGACCAAGCGGGTCTGGGGTCGGGTTTTCACTTTTTTTTATAGAAAACTTAGGACAAATCATATTTTTCAATAAAGTTAGTTCATTTAGCATTAATTGATGATATTGAGTTAATTATGATTAGATTCGACTAAGATAGCGCAAGATTCTAGAGGAAAAAGCAGTAATTGAGCAGTGAGTGGCCTACGAAATTGAGATAAGTGTTTGGCCTAGCTTTGACTTAAGGGAATAGGAATCCCCACTTGTTTGCTATGTAAAATGCATGTGTGTGGTGTATAGGTGAGGTGACAAGTATTTATGCACCACCAATGGTCCGGTAAACATGATCCCTTCCTCGTTTCCCAGTTAAATTGATTCCTGACTTAATTGTTCTATGTTCATCGTTGCTTCTACGATTACTTGGTTTTATTCCGTTGTTGTTTAATATTATTGTGGTTATTTTTGTAAGAGTACATGGTGTTTAATTGGTCCCTTGTGATATAGAAATGTTGAGTAGTTTGGCACTACTTTTGGAAATATATATATATATATATATATATATTCATGTTGGTTTCATTCGATTATTTCCATTTGTTGTCGAAAGTGTGTTAAAAGTATTGGTTGTTCTCTTGACTCTACCATGGTATATAAATACTGAGTTGGGTTGACAGTGTTACGGTGATTACATATATTCTGGCTAGTTTTTATTGTGGGATGATATTGTTTAAAGCTTACGGGTTAAACTATTTTCTGTTTAAAATTTGTTGAAACAAAATTAATTGTGATAAGGGGGCTATGATAAGGAGGTTGTGATAAGGGTGGATAATTAATTTTGATACGGGTGAATAAGTTGATTGTGATATTGTGAATAGGTGGGATCGAGTTGCACGCCGCAACAAGACACTGAAAATGGGGAATAATAAAAATGATGCTTTACTGATTTTTAAAATTTAAGGATTTGGAAATTCTTATTTTACTCTACGGTTTTTCTTATATTTCGTACATGTGATGATTTTAAAGTAAAGTTTGGAAATTTGGAGATATTTGAGTATTGGTTATAACTGAGGCTTGAAAAAGGCGGCTGAGTTATTTCATTGTTGTTGCGGTGCTTAATTATTTGTTTAGATTTTCTTGCTTTATATTTATTGTCTCAGTTATATTTTTCTTGTTCGTGTAGAATCGTTTTATTGCGTTATTATATATATTATTTCCACATGTTATATGTTATTAATGCCCCGTCGTAGACTCGTCACTACTTTGCCGAGGTTAGGCTCGACACTTACTCAGTACATGAGGTTGGTTATACTGATACTACACTCTGCACTCTTTTGTCCAGATCCAGATACCAACCAGCAGTAGAGATTTTTAGAGCGGCTATTCATTTATTCGGAGACACGAGGTATATCTGCCGGCATTCGCAGATCCCGAGAGTCTTCTCCTATTTTTATAAAACTGTTTTATTATATTCAAGACAGTTACACTGTTTCTTTAAGCCCAATATTTGTAGTATTCTTTAGTAGTTCGTGAATTGTGACACCAGACTCTGGGGTAGTTCTAGATTTATTTATATAAAGAGTTCGTGGCTCGGTTTAATTAATTGTTTATTTTTCTTAAATTTGGAATCATACATTAAAAGCCATTACAATTAGTTTTCTTTAGATTATTTTATTACGTCTAAATGGATAAATAATGCAAAGTTGTTAATCGAATTCTAACATTGGCTTGCCTAGCAAGTGTGGTGTTAGGCGTCATCACGATCCCTAAGGTTGGGAATTTGGGTTGTGACATATTGGTAAACGTGGTAATGAATGTTATTATCTTACTGTTACTAGTCATTGGATTGATGAGGATTGGATAATGCAAAAGCACATTATTGCTTATAGAATAATTAATTCATGTCACACATGACAGTTTATTGCTAGTACGATTACGGATATTTGTAGATATTTTTGCACTAGTTATAAAATAATACCCGTTTCAATGGATAATGCTTCTAGTAACACTAATGCTATAGCCTTGCTTACCACTACACTAAATCATGCATTTAATAACATTTTTTATATTAGATGTATTTGTCATATTTACCATTTAATTGACGGTGATGGTATGAGAATTTTAAATGTTGAAATTGAAAAGGTTAAAATGACTCTTGACTGGCTTTTTTATTCAAACCGTAGAAGTAGACTTAAAGAATATTTTAAAAGATGCGATGAATTTGGCCTAAGAGAAAGAAAGGTTCCTAAACCTTGTCCAACCAGATGGAATTACATGTATAAAAGTTTAGTTGTTGCGCATGAATATAGAAACCCCATAAACTCAATGTTTAATGCTCGTGTAAATGATGATGATGAGCACCTTACAAATGCGGATTGGGCTAATGTTAAAATGCTTGTAGATTTTTTTAAATAATTTCATATTGCAACAAATGAATTTTCTAGGCAATATTATCCTACTATTTCTAACAGTTTAGTTTATATTGCAGAACTTGCAAATTTGTTTACTCATTTTTCAGAGGGTGGGGTAATTTATCAACTTGCTATCGATTCTATGAGAAAAAAATTTAAAAAATATTTTTTCCATGTTCTCCCTATTTATGGTGTTGCTGCCTTGTTAAATCCTACTATGAAATTAGGAGGTCCTCAATTTTGGTATGAATTTTTTATAGTGGTTTAACACTTGAAGATGCGGAGTTGTCCACACTTCCGAAAGCAATAGTCTCAATTAAAATAAATGCTCAAACTATTTATAGTGCTTATCAAATTGCATTAGATTATGCTAAACCAAATGTTTCAACTCCTACTTCTTCTAGTTCTCAATCATCTAAAAGAACTGCGGGAGTAAGAGCACTTAGTGCTTAGGCGGGGTTCAGGGGTTCTCAAGGTTCTAGTACTAGTGATTGTTCGCAACTAAATGAGCTTGAAGTTTATTTGTCGCAGGGAATTGAGGAAGTGAATCTCGACAGCTCCTTTAATATTTTGGAATGGTGGAAGGACAGAGAAAAATATTTTTCGATTCTTTCAAGGATAGCTCGAGACATTTTAACTATTCAAGCTTCAACACTGGCATCATAGAGCGCTTTCAGTCAAGCAAGACTTCAACTCAGTGATTATAGATCGTCTATGAGGGAGAGCTTGAAAAAATCAGTACTTTTCAGAGATTGAATCCGAAGCTTACGAAGAAATGCTAGATGAACTTGCGGAGGAAGCTGCTTCGGCCAGAAGCGGTGATGAACAAGCTTCTTTTCCGCCACCACCAACGGAAATTCCTCTTGACCTTGAAGCATTTACGAAATTTGTAAGAGATACCATGTAAATTAATATGTAACTTGTATTTTGGCACATCTTGATTAGTTTCTTTTTCTTCTCAATGGTGGTATTAGCACCTTGTTGTGCTCATT
>ML272833.1:0-53740 GCA_005239495.1 Nicotiana undulata | reverse complement strand
CCGTAGGGGGGGGGGGGGGGGGGGGGGGGGAGAGTAAGAAAGGTATTGCCATATTTTGTTAATGCTATAATAAAAATTATAACGCATTCCCTTAAATATCTCTTTACAATATTTTTGTGTTTAAATTTGAATTAAAAAATTTAGTTCACAATTCTATAATATAATATACAAGAAATTATTTTAGATAATTTTTTTTTAAAAAAAGGCCCGGCCCACATAGGCCCACATAGGCCCGGGAGTAGTGGTGGCAATTTCAACCCATATTTGCTTGACCCGCCCGGAATAAACCCATTTCCAACCCGCCCATTTGAAATATGGGTAAATATGGTTAACCCATTTCCAACCCATAATAAAAATGGGTAAAAATGGGTTGAGTGCGGGTCAGAGACGGGTCAATAACCATTGGGTCGAGCGCATGATCGGTGAAATTTTATGGGTTTTGTTTAACTGGAGCTAGCTTGTTTTGGACTTTGGAGTCTTGACTATGTGATGGACTCAAATTTCTTGCCTTTACCCACTTTTCATCATTTATGAACACTTTCGAACGTGAAGCATATTATGCCCACCAATTAGTCTTACTCAATCTTTTGACATGATTTTTTTTTAAAGTGATGTTTTTAAACAACGAAAAAAATAAGAGGAGAATGGGTAATTAATTTTCATGGTCAAAAATTAATTATTAACTATTTAATTAGGAAAGAAATTATTGAAACCGTCTATTTAATTTCATTATTCCTTAATCAAATTATTTTGACAAGTGATAAACTAAGTGTATAAGTACAAAGAACAAATATAGTTTCCTTTTGATCCCAACAAGAAACTGTTGCAAGCTAACAACTATACCTAAAAGAAGAGAAAAGAGCAAATCAACAATCTAATCATATATAACAAGATTATTGTAAGAGAAATCCCACACAGAGGTAGATACTTCTCACAAGCTAGAAGGAAAATTTTGCACCTATATAACATGGGTTAGCCCATTTTCAATGTGTCCGTTAATCATCCAACTCATTTTTTATCCGCATGAAATATGGGCGGATTGGATGATTACCCATTTTTGTTCAACCCTTTCAACCCGCCAAAATCCGACCCAACCCGTCCATTTGCCACCACTACCCGGGACCATTAGTTAGTGGTCCCAGTCCCGAACCGGTTCCTACAAAAAATCCCACAAAGCCCGGGACCACTTAAGACCGGTCCACGAAGCCCGGGCCCACTTAAGCCCGACCCACGATGCAAGTTTAGGCCCGGGCCCGACCCATATTACACCCTTATCACAAACTCCTCATCTCTATTTCACCAGTACCAACACATATCCCAACACATATCCTCATCCCTTTCTCACTCTGGCACATATGGACCAGCCTCAACAAAACAATTTTCCTACATATTAACCCAAAACACTTATTGCAACAAATAATCTCTCCAGCAAATGAATATCACTATCTTATGTAAACACAAAACCCACATACCCAAATCAACACTCTCTACATCAAATGGGAACCTCCTCATGTCGGCACCTTCAAACTTAATACAAACGGTTCCTTCAACACAACACCTCCTGTACATGGCATCTGAGAGGTACTCAGGAACTCAGCGGGCAATTGGATCCTAATGTTCACTGGAAGCAGACCCATAGGGGACCGCACTACAATGGAACTCTGCGCCTTACTCCAAGGCTTTCACATAGCTCGGTAACATAAACTCTTGCCACTAGAAATCAATATCGACGCCATTGAAGTAATTTTTATGTTAAAAGACAATAACATGCAATATTCATCACTACTATCTGATTGCAAATACTTGTTACGACAACTAGGTAGCCCGCACATCATCCATACTTACATGGAGTAGAACAACGTAGCTGATAACTTAGCCAAACATGAAGCATGACTTTGGGAACTACTTTGTATCTACTACACGAGCCACCACCTTTTTTAAATATAATTTACATGCAGAGAAACAAGGCATTGTCTGCTCAAGAAAAATATCGACGACGGCTCCACATGTTCCCCTTATTTTTTGTTTAGATGATCCATCAAATGAATGTATTTTTGTAGATCAAGCACAATAACATAGGTCCCCTACGTGCTCTTTTTATAATTCGGGGAACATGTTATTGATACTCCTTGTAATGTAATCAGTATTTAAATTTAATGTTATTTCGTCAGTTGATCTAAAAAAAAGAATCTTATGGACCGAGCGAAATCTTTGCGAACAAATGAGCATTTCCCATAATCAAGATTTGTTTACAAAAGGAATGATCAAGGAAGGTATATTCATAATTACGGGATATCATAAGGAACATTTTAATTTTGACCATAATTAATTTCATGGTAGAGAATATTAGTAATTATACATTCATTTAAACAACTGGACCCCGTTTGGATTGGCTTAAAAATTTAATTTTTCACCATAAATAACATTTAAGCCAAAAAATAATAAGTTAGGATTGCCTAACTTATTGCTTTTGGCTTGTTTTTAAGCAATATTTACCTTATTTTAAGCACTTTTTGATTTTGACAAACGGTGCCAACCCAATTACCCGCCAACTTATAGCTTTTGGATTATAAATACATGACTTATGAACACTTTTAATTTTATCAAACACGTAAATAAGCTAAAAAGTGCTTGTCACCCCTTATAGCTAAGGATGAAATGGCCCGATGTGGGTTTGAGCGTTAGCTGGGCGGGACGGATTTAACTTTTAAATTGAAAAAATCGTGCGGGCGGGGCGAGCCGCGGGTTGTTGGACTCAAGATCTCCACGATTGATTTGTTGAATGTGTAAACCGCTTTGGAGGCACCGACAATTAAAGTAATTTCAAAGATTCAGTTTGGTCCTGACCATTTTTAATAAGAATTTGATTTATTCATCTTATTAGAAGTAACACCAAAGGCAATACTGAAGCTGATGGAGTCAGATGACTTGACCATTTTCCATTTAGCGGTGTCGAGGTTCTATATACAAATTTAAGTTATAGATTTAAGATGTTGTGTAGATGTTTGTGGCGCTTTATATAATGCAACTATCAGCAAAACAATCACAAAAAAGAGAGAATTTTTATTAAAAAAACTTGCGAGGCGGGTGAACGCGGGGTGGAGTGTGGGGCAGGTGGATGCGAGTTTAAATTCTATGCGGGACGAGTTGAAATTGTGCGGGTTCAGACAGAATCCGCCTCGTACCGAACCGCCTGCCATTCCTACTTATAGCATGTTTGACCAAGCTGGAAAAATCAACTTATCTTGAGAAGTATTTTTTTTTAAAATGTTTTTTTTCAAAAGCACTTTTGGTGAGAAGCAGTTTGTGTTTGACTAATTAATTTGAAAAACACTTATAAGCAACAATTAGTGTTTGGCCAAGTTTTTAAACAGTGCTTTTAAGTGTATTTTTCTCAAAAGTATTTTTGGAGAGAAACTACTTTTTTCTGCTTCGCTAAGAGGGCGTTTGGCTAAGCTTATAAGCCGGTCAAACTGGCTTAAGCACTTTTTGGCTTATCTACGCGTTTGGTAAACATCCAAAGTGCTTATAAGCTAAAATTAGCGATAAGTCATAAACTGGTCACCCCCAACTTATGACTTTTCAGCTTATAAGCACTTTTAGCTAGCGTTTGGCCATAGATTCCCAAATTTGCTCTGAAAAGTCTGATTTGAGTGAAGTTTGGTTTGAAATGAAAATGTGTTTGGACATCTATTTTCAAAATATATTTCTCAAATTTATTTTGGAAAAAATATGAAACATGACATATACCCACTAGTTCTAAAAATTATCACAAATACCCAGCAATAGCATTATCAATAACATTCATTATATTATCACAAACCGTAGTCCCGAACATAAATAAATTTGATACAAAATTATCATTTTTATAATGAGCTACATGATATACTATGAGATGACAGAGAAGGCGAAACAACATTGTTACAAAATAATAAATGGTGGACTCTTTTATAAAATACAACCGGGGCAATTTTTAAAAAAATATAATAGTGATGTTTTGGCTCAAAAGCAGCTATTGAGCTGGTTGAGATTTGAGATTTGGGATTTTGCCAAAATATGAGCAAAATCTATGGCCAAATATGTGTTTGCCAAATAAAACCCACTATTTTGACAAAATCTATGGCCAAACGGGTTCTTAGTTTGACCAATACTTTTACTTATTTATCCTTAATAATATTTTCTAATTCACAAAATACTTTTCTCAAAATAATTTCTTGACTTTCTCTTCGTTCCATATTTGTTGCTAATTATTTTCTCTACAAAGAAATTTTATAATTTATAATCTTTTGAAAAATATTCAAGGGTTTTAGTCATTTTAACAAAAGAATCGCTTATCATCATTTTTTTTTCAAGCACATCAACTGCTTATTACCAGTTCCAACACTTCCATCCAAACACGTAAATGCTTATTTTAAAAATCAGTTTCAGCACTTCAAACTTATCAGTTAATCCAAACGGGCTCTAAAACTGTTTTTGCTTCTCCTCAAAAGTATTTTTTTCTTTCTTCTAAAAGATTGGCCAAACAGTTCAATTTTGAAAAAAAAAAATACTTTTTAGCGGGAGAAGCTTGGCCAAACATGGTATAATACCCTTTTACTATTCTATCCCTATTATTGCTTCGTATTTCCACTTGTACCCTTACCGAAATAACCCCTAATCTTCTCCACGACTACCCTCCCTCACCCATTTCACTTCTTCTCTCAAAGCCCAGCATTTTTGTCGATCACGATCAAGAAACAATCAAAATTCTCAAGCTCTTCCCCGTAAAAAGCAATCAGATTTGGGTGAGAATGCTTTCTCTTTTATGAATCACCCTCCATTTATCGTATTTACTTCGTCGAATTCATTTGCATCTGTTAATCAAGTAAGATAAATTGCGGTTTTCATGCTGAAGTTTGAAGCTCTTATCGTAATTCTTCTTTATTTTAATTCCTTTGGGGATCTCTATTTCTTCTATTTTTAACTTTCTCTATACTACTCTAATGAAAGAGTCAAATTTAACTGCTTCAACCGGATAAGTAAATTTTTTTTAACTAGTCCTTGTTAGATAACAATTGAAAAAAAATAATTAAAAGATAGATTACTGCTTTCTCACAACCATTATCAAATTATTAATTATTTATAGCTGTGATTATATGCTTATTATAAAATAATTTAAATTTATAAAAATAGTCTTATATGATCAATTTTGTATTAAAAATAAAATGAGATATAAATTATTTGTATTTGAATCAATTTGAAATCTATAATATTGAAAAATTATGCCTTTATTAGTAGTAAATAGCTTTAAGGGCATTTAAGTCATTATAACAGAAAAAATGCTTATGAGCACTTATTATCAAACTAATTTCAACACTTTCATCCAAACATGTAACTGCTTATTTATTATATCAACGTCATCACTTAAAAGTGCTTTTTAGCATTTAATGCTTACCGGCTACTTTAAATCAGCTAAGCAAGCAGGCTCTAAGGCAAGAGCTTTGCTTGCCTTACCCTAGAGCCGCCCTTGGAAGATAGATTAGTATTCAAAATTGTTAATACTTGAATTTGAACTTTATTATTTTGTCAACTTGGATTGTGTTGATTGTAAAATTTATAACCACACAGCTGCTTATTACTGATGCAGATGGCATCGTCTACTTTAATTTGCGATACTGAACCCTGGAAGGAGTTGAGAGTAAGCAATCTCGCTATAAAATGTGCTACATGTGTTAGGAGATATGAGTTAATGTAATTGATGCCATATTTCTATGCTTTTGCAGGCTCATGTTGAGGATATTAAAAAGACTCATTTGCGTGATTTGATGAATGACACTAGTCGATGCCAGTCAATGATGATGTATGATACTTAGCCTAGCTGCTTTGCCCTACTATACTAGTTGTAGGGTGCAGCAGTTGACTAATTTAATGGAAAGTAAGGGGACTCTATTATGATCGTACGAGTCTAAAGATCTCAAAATGGAATAACGAGCTCTTTTGCTTTGAACCTCAGATATCTCCATTTAAAATAAAAAAAATTAATTAGAAAAGTTTCTATTTGTAACTCTAGGAGAATAAGACTGCGGATTATATTTTGGATTATGAGGTGCCTGATTCATTCTTTGTTATAGGGAGTTTGATGGGATCCTGCTGGATTACTCGAGACAACGAGCAACTACTGGAACCTTGAATAAGCTCTTCAATTTAGCTGAGGTTTGTTTCCTTATACAAAATTATCAGGTGTTAGAAAGTTATAATCTCACATTCTTCCTGTTTGGATGAAGCAGGCAGCCCGTGTCAAGGAGAAGATTAATCAGATGTTCAATGGAGAGCGTGTAAGCAAATATTTTTTTTCTATCAATCGCGTCTTTGTTGAGCATAAGTTAATTCGACTAGTGCAATGTTACTTATGTTGAAGAATAGTTTTGGCTGCTATACACATCTGCAAATAATAATTACCTTATTTTATCAAAAAGAATTATGTTGAATCATAGGATAAGATAACTTTGTTCTTCGATAGATGTAGTTAACTTTGTTCTTTGATAGATGTACTTTTTTGTTCCCTATTTGTCATTTAATTTATTTTTGCATCTTAGAATTGTCTTTTAATTCAGCATCATTGACTGGATTAAACTCAAATTTATGGCTATAGTATGTTTATTTATCCTGTATGCCAATGAATCATCAACATCTTAAAAATTAAAATTGAGGAACTAGAATATTTTCCCACCCACAAACGCAGTTTTCTCAGTATGTTTTGGTCCTATGAGAAGTCAACATCCTTTATAAGAAAAATGGTTAAGCACTTTGTATTACTATTATATATTTGCATTACTTGTATCTTGCTAAGTTGTTTAAAAGATTTATTTATTGTCTACATTTACATGTCCTTTCTATATTAAGGAACTCAAACATATTTTCTCCTTCAAATAATAGGAATTTGGTAATTCAAATATTGACTATCTATATCAGTGTGCTCTCACGACTAAGGGATTCTTAGTTTGTCTAATATTTGCAACTTGAGTGCTCAGATACCTATGGAAAAGTTACTCCTCTGTCGCAATTTATGTTTCATACGTAAGTTTTAGTCTGTTCCAAAGAGAATGTCATAGGTCCTTTTTTTAGAAACAATTTAATCTTGAATTTTTTTGTTTTACCCTTAGTGAGATGATTTATAGCTACACAAGTTGTCTTGTTTTAGACCACAGGTTTCAAAAAGTCTTTTTTTCCCTTCTCAAACTCCGTGCCTAATCCACCGTCACACAAATTGGGACAGAGGGCCGGTCAACTAGTGAAGCGGTTTGACATCATGATCTTTTTATCTTTCTTGCAGATAAACAGTACAGAAAACAGATCCGTTCTTCATGTTGCACTGCGAGCTCCGAGGGATGCTGTTATAAATAGTGATGGGAAGAATGTTGTACCTGAGGTTTGGCAAGTTCTTGATAAGATCCGAGACTTCTCTGAGAGGGTTCGCAGTGGTGCCTGGGTAATATCGGTTGTCAAAGTAATATTTGTTTGAGCAATACTGCTTAATTTCTAAATCAAGAGGCGATTCTTGATAGGTTGGAGCCACAGGAAAAGCATTGAAAGATGTTGTAGCTATTGGTATAGGTGGCAGTTTCTTAGGCCCTTTGTTTGTACACACAGCACTTCAAACAGGTATGGATACGACACTCTCATTCTAACAAATACTATTTGTTTGTTTGTGCTTTCTTTGCTGTCTAGTTTTGGCCAGCCAAATGTTAAAAACTTTAAACCCGACCATTTACAGAAGCGGAGGCTATTGAGTGTGCAAGAGGGCGGCAACTGCGATTGTAAGTGTAACGGAATTAGTTAAACCAATTTTGGATTTGAGCTAGTAGTTTTATACTTATATCTAAACTCATTTGGCTGATGTAACCTTTTAATTGCCCTGCAACCATTGGCATACATGTTATGCCCTGCTTTAAATGGTCCGGTATTTCTGGTTTAGAGCAAAGAATATATTTTTCTTTTGGTTAAAGAAAAGGAATTGTGAGAGTAATGGCATTTACATATCGTTGTGGTGACAGTCTCGCAAATGTTGATCCAATTGATGTAGCCAGAAATATAACAGGCTTGGACCCTGAAACAACTCTAGGTGAATGAAGATTTAATTCTGTTATTTTCCAACAAATGGAGAAACATAAATATGTCGGACTTATCCTTGATAATATCTTCTTGTCTTGCTTGAAGTTGTGGTGGTCTCAAAGACTTTTACTACCGCTGAGACAATGCTAAATGCCCGTACACTGAGGGAATGGATCTCCTCTGCATTGGGGTAAGTGTGACAATGTTGATGCCCATCTTACATGTTTTGTTACTGTATACTTCTCGAAAATTGATTTTATTCTGTGCCTCATGAATGGAAATATTGATAGTACCACTGATAGGACCTTAATCTGGTCCACTATGTCCGGAAACGACTAGTTAGCCTGAGGTGGTTAGCTTAGATCATTTGTGCATGAACCTAGATTAACTTGCTTGTCTGTCCAGGTTCTAACAAAACCTGTAGAGGGAATGTTGGTGTCTCCGTCCATTTGGAAAGATATTAAGAGAAGTTCAGTTTTGGTAAATGTCTCGTCGAGGTGATATCAGGATACATAAAGAAAACCCCTTTCTTTATGGTGCACAAATTGGTTTAACCTTTTAGCGACGTTATTGACGTATGTATATTACTAGTCCATTCTTTGTTGACTTTTCCTTTGCTGGACGAGTCTTAATTTGGTAAAAAGAACCTGTAATTCCTTGCTCTACTTAAATGCTAAGTAAGAGAAAGTCTGATGGTCCGGTATCTAGCTATTAGCATGTACCAACCAATACAAACAAGATATATTCACATTTTATTTTACTGTAGAAAGGCAAGATGGGTAAAAGCATTAATCAACCAAGCTACCATCATCTGCTGTGTTATTTTACTGACATTGTCATTACCAGCTGAACAAAGCTTAGGAAATGAACCATGCTAGTTCAACTTTACAGCCGACAATACAAGTTTGCTTAGTATACTGGTCACATGTAGAAGCTACTCTAGTCTGTTGGGCAGTGCTCTTTATGTTGCTATGTTGGTTTTGTTGTCATGAATCTTTGCTTGACTCCAGTCCTCCCGTTTCTGGGGAGAGCATTCTTATTTTTCAGACCTCAGGCAGTTGCAAAGCATATGGTTGCAGTTAGTACCAATCTTAAGGTGCGCTCATATTCTTTTCTCATTTTATTCTATCTCATTTGAACCTCTTGTTGCATTGTAATCATACTTATTGTGGTAAGTAGCATCTTCAAGTTTAGCTTGACTTGACAATGTATCTTGGTATAGAACAGAGATCAGAAGATTTCTGGCTTGCAGTTTGCAGATCCTTTGTATTACTCCCTGTGTTCTATTTTATATGGCAGTATTTGCCATGATATAGAGTTTAAGATGTTATATATATACACACACAAAACAATAAGCCCACAAGTGGGGTCTGGGGAGGGTAGTGTGTACACAGATAAAAAGGTAGAGAGGCTGGTCCAGGTAGACGCTCAACTTTAAAGGGAAGGGGCAATGACAAGCTAACCAATCGGAAAACCAAGCGAAAACATAAAACTAACACTAAGTAGTGCAATTAGAAAACCAAAGCCTATGTTGCGCGGACTCTTCAAAATGTAGCTGCAACCGTGTCGGATACTTCAAAAATGCACTACTTTTGGAGGATCCGACACGTATCCGGCCACATTTTCGGAGAGTCCGAGCAACATAGACCAAAGCGAATGCAGTAACAAGTAATACCACAATTCTAGAAATACGAGTACACGAAAGACAAGTGATGTATTGAATCTACTGTAACAAACAAGGATAACGCTCAACTACCTAATCCTCTACCTTAATTCTTTGCCTCCACGTCATGTCTTCAATAAGCTGGAGCAATGCCATATCCTGCCTAATTAACTCTCCCCAATACTTCTTCGGCCTGCCTCTCCCTCTCCGTTGGCCCTCCAAGGCCAACCTCTCATTACCTCCTCATCGGTGCGTCTGTGCCTCCCCTGTTTACATGCCCGAACCATCTAAGTCTCACCTCCCGCATATTTTCTTCCACAGAAGCCACGCCTACCTTGTCCTAGATAACTTCATTCCTAATTTTGTCCAACTTGATGTGCCGCACATCCATCTCAACATCCTCATTTCAGTCACCTTCATCTTCTGGACATGGAAATTCTTGATTGGCCAACAATCAGCCCCATACAACATAGTTGGTCTGATCACCGTTGTATAGAACTTTCCTTTAAGTCTTGATGGCATATTCTTATCATACAGAACACCGGAAATAAGGCTCCATTTCATCCATCTCGCCCCAATACGATGTGTGAAATACCCGTCGATCTTCCCATTTCCCTGTATAACTGACCCAAGGTACTTGAAACTCTCTCTCCTAGGGATGATTTGTGAATCAAGCCTCACGTATTTGTGCACTACCTGAGTTGCAGCACTGGACTTGCGCTTCAAGTATTCTGTTTGGTCCTACTCTAACTTGAAACCTTTAGACTCCAGTGTCTGCCTCCAAACCTCTAACCTCTCGTTAACGACACCTTGCGTCTCGTCAATCAGTACAATGTCATCAACAAATAACTTGCACCAAGACACCTTCAAGTGCCGGTGCGTTGATCTCCGGGGAAAATAGGAATGGGCTAAGGGCTGACCCCGTGTTCCGAGTCCCCTCCCACTATCCTCATTCGAGTTTTAGGTCCATCATACATGTCTTTAATATCCCTAATGTATGCAACAGGAACACCTCTAGCCTCCAAACTTCTCCACTGAACATCCCTCGACACTTTATCATAAGCCTTCTCTAAGTCGATGAACACCATGGGTAATTCCCTCTTCCTCTCCCTATCTTGATCCATCAACCTCCTAACAAGGTGAATGACTTTTGCGGTCGAACGTCCCGACATAAATCTGAATTGGTTCTCAGAAATAGACACGATCCTCCTCACCCTCAGCTCCATCACCTCTCCCAGACTTTCGTAACATGACTTAGTAATTTGATAACCTGATAATTATTGCAATTTTGGATATCCTTCTTGTTCTTGTACAACAAGATCATTTGGCTTTAACTCCATTCTTCGGGCATCTTCTTCGTCCTAAACATGACATAAAATTCCCCGTGAGCCATTCCATGCCCGCCCTTCTCACGCTCTTCTAAAATTCCACCGGGATTTCGTGTGGCCCGGTAGCTCTCACTTGCTCATCTTGCGCATTTTCCCCTCTGCCTCCACAACTTTTATACACCTACAATACCCCGTCCCCACGACTCTCGGAATGTTCTAAGTCCCCTAACACAATGTTCCTTTCCCCTCTTTGTTCAAGATTCTATGGAAGTAAGTCTGCCATCTCCGTCGAATAACTGCCTCATCTAACAAAACTCTGCCTTCCACGTCCTGATGCACTTCACTTGGTCCAGATCACATGCCTTCCTTTCTCGCACCTTGGCTAGCCTGTACAACATCTTGCCTCCTTCTTTGCCTCCAAGTTCATCATACAAGCATTCAAACGCGGCAGTCTTAGCCGCCGTAACCGCTAACTTCCCTTCCTTCTTAGCCACCTTATACCGCTTCCTGTTCGTCCTCTTCTCCTCCTCGTCCACGATCTGCAAAAGCTTCAAATATGCTGTTTCCTTGGCTTCCTCTTTACCTTGGACCTCAGAAGTCCATCACTAGTCCCCTTTGTGGCCACCAGAGGAGCCCTTCGAGACCCCAGTACCTCTCTAGCAGCCTCCCTAATGCAATTCGCAGTCGTGGTGCACTTACCACTCGCGTCCCCACTACTCCTGCATGCCCCCATAGTCAACAACTTATCCCCAAACTCCTGGGCTATGTCTTTAGTCAAAGTTTTCCACTTGATCCTAGGTAGACCATACATTACCCTCTTTCTTCGCTTCCTCTTAATCTCCAGATCCATGACCAGGAGTCTCTGTTGGGTCGTGAGGTTCTTACTGGGATGACCTTGCAGTCTGTGCACAGACCTTTGTCAGACTTTCTGAAGAGTAGATAATCAATCTGGGTTCTGGCTCCCGAACTCTGAAATATAACCATGTGCTCCTCCCTCGTGGGAAACTTGAGTTAGCTATCACCCGATCAAATGCCTTAGCAAAATCTAGCAGCGGTGTTCCTCCTCCGTTTCTAACTCCGAAACCGAAACCGCCATGCACGTCATCGTAACCCCCTGACGTCGCCCCAATGTGGTCATTGAAATCTCATCCTATGAAAAGCTTCTCAGTGTGCGGAATACTGCGCATAACCTCATCCATGTGCTCCCAAAAGCGCCTTTTGACCTCCTCGTCCAGGCCCACTTCACGTTTAAAGTAAAATCCCCCACAACTAAATGCTCATTAGCTTGTTGTTCGTCCTCCTAACGTCCACCACTAGATCTCGGAATCCCTATCAACCAAGATATTTATCCTGTTCTTGCCTCCACGCGTCCAGAGTACCATAGTTTAAATCCGTCTATATCCCGTGCCGTATCTCCCACCCATCTAGTCTCCTGGAGACAAGCTATATTGATCTTCCTCTCAAGGAGAATCTTCGCTAACTCTATAGACTTCCCCATCAAAGTCCCTATGTTCTAAGGGCAACTCTCAGCCTTGAAGCACCCTTACCACCCATGCCCCCCTTGCCCCCCACCCCCACCACTCTAGGACCCCCGAGGATATGACCTTACCCTAGCTTCTGAATTTTTTATAGAAAAGGAATGTTGTTTAACATTTTGTAACTTCCCCAAATGCAAAGAGTGCCATAAATTGGAGGGGGATTATAGTACTTCCAATATTTTCTCTAAATGAATCTTGATGTACTGCCAACTTAATCTGCTAGGTGTAGCCAAATCTGTCAGTTTTTATCTCTAAATGTGAACGTGTTTCATCGCCAGGTTAACACTAATGACCTGTTAGAATTACAAAGGCCTAAAAGGATTCCCCCCTAATCAGTGCTTTGTGTAGAAATTATAGTACATCTTCTTCTAGTTTATCTTCCAATTTCCCTTATATAGCGAGTAAATCGTTAATCCTTTGCTCTTCCTACAAATGTGAAGAATATGCTCCTTACAGGATACCGGGGCTTTGTCTCCAGGGAGGGACGTGTAATTGCATTTAAATGGTGCTTTGGCTAGTATGGTCATGCATATTCAAGTGTTGCTATTATATGTAGTTTGTGCATGCAACAAAACCTTTTTTCGGTTTTTCTTTCTTAATTTTTATCACTTATTATAAACAGAACTTTTAGTGGCTTATCTCTTTTAGATTGCAGAAGGTTTAGGATTGATTCCATCCAATACGTGGATTGAGGAGTACCTTTTTTTTGTTCTTAATAAAGGATATTAGAGATTTCTGACTCAGCTAGATTTTAAATTTCATCACTGAATATACATTATGTTTGATCCCACTAAATTATTTACTAAATGTAACAATTTTTTACAGCTAGTAGAACAGTTTGGCATTGATCCAAATAATGCATTTGCTTTCTGGGACTGGGTAGGAGGTCGATATAGTGGTAAGTCTTTTCCTTTTCAAGAGTATCTTGGTATGCGACATAAACTTTTCTATCGACTTTCACTTATCGAATTATTTTTCTTAAGCTTAATTATCGATATATTTGTTGTAATCCTCTTTTTGCAGTCTGCAGTGCAGTTGGAGTGTTGCCTCTTTCTCTGCAATATGGATTCCCCATTGTTGAGAAGTAAGTACTTTGAAGTTATCTTTGCACCTAGATCTCACCTGTTATTTGAATATCTCATGCAACATTGACCATACACGTCTAAATCGGTTTTGTAATTGTATGCTTTTCTCATGCCCTACTGACAGGGCAGTATAAACCGCATCTGCTTAATAGTTGTATCCACAATATTTTTTTCCATAATCATTAGCTCGAGTATGTGGTGAAAAGCTAGAGACTGAAAAACATTGCCTTCTCTGCCCCCTAGTGATGGGCTTGCTGTACTTATTCTAGTGCAAAGCTGGTGTCTTCATTTCTTAGTTTGATAGCAGGGTCTTGGTTGCCAACATTATTGCTTTGGTGGATTATCTTTTTACATCAAGAGAACACTATATATCTGAAGCAGCGGGGCATTTCGCTCCTTGAATAATTAGTCGCTCCTTGAATAATTAGTCGCCGACCTCTAGCGGTTTCCTTAATTGTTATGTTGCATGTAATAGGTCTTTCATTCTGCTTCCTTCTTTTTTCTTTTGCTGCTGTTTGTACTGCTTTTATCAAATTTTCTGACATGCTTTCTACTTGTTAAGATTTCTGAAGGGAGCTTCCAGTGTTGATCAGCATTTCTACTCAGCACCCTTTGAGAAAAATGTACCTGTATGTCCGAGCTCATAGAAACTTATGTTTATGTGATGTTCTCTCTTGCTACTTAATTGTTGTCGTCTCTCATGAATGTTAGTGCTATAAGCTCTCCGTGGTGCTCACTTGGCATGCCCCGTGAATTCAGAAGTCCAAATAGAGGGGCTAAGTGAAAGCACAAACTTCACAAATAATAAATACTTTGGCAGATTGTGTGAAAATGCACGGTGCTTATACCGATGTATATCATGTCTACTCATGTATCAAATATATACTCCCTCCGGTTCACAATAAGTGACCAACTTCCTTTTTCATTTTGGTTCAAAATAAGTGTCCACTTATGTACAAGAAAGAATTCAATTTGTTTTTACAAAATAATCCCTATGTACCTATCTCTAAAAAATTTTCTTACTCCTCACATTAAATGTTTAATTAAGGGTAGTTTAGTCATAGTAAGTATTTTTGTATGGAATTTAGTATTTTATTAATGGGCGTGCTAAAAGCAAATTGGTCACTTATTGTGAATCGGAGGGAGTATTAGAATAGACGCTCATGGAAACTTATGTTTTGGTGTTCTTTCTTGCTACTTAATTGTTCTGTTCTCTCATGAATGGTAGTGCTATAAGCTTTCTATGATGTTCACTTGGTATACTCCGTGAATTCATAAGTCCAAACAGAGGGGCTACGTGAAAGCACAAACTTCACAAATAATTAATACTTTGGCAGATCGTATGATGCAAATGTACGTGTGTGCTTATACCGATGTATATCATGTTACTCGTGTATCCTCTGTATCTTAGACTAGAAGCTTCATTCTACTCCTAGTCAATGGTATGTGCTGTGTTAAATAAGATTGAATTTTTTATCCCGATATCGTGCCTAGCCCTGCACTGTTTTTTTTCAATTTCCCAAGAACAATCATACAATTTGAAGCTCTAATTGCTTGATTTGCTGTTAGGATGATGGAAACGGTACAGAGTCCTCTAGCCTGGTCCAGTTCTTGCGTCCTTGTATTCTAATTATTCTTACCGAGCTAGGGAATCTGAAGTCTTTCATCTATGGTTAAAAGTTCTCTGTTTCCTCTTCCTTTCATAAGGACCGAAGCTTTCTTGGCCACGGGTTCTCTTAGCCATTTTAGCTGTATGCTTTTATTCTTTCTGCAATATATTGTCCTTAAATTTATTTTTCGATTTTTTCCCGTTCTCGTTTTAGTTCAAACCCGTAAAGATTCTTTTGCAATTCCATTTGCACCTTTGGTTATTGGTTACTCTGTCAATATGACAACTATTATGCCTCAATCCCAGGCCTTGTTCTGCTAATATCGACTTTATTCTGCTTGTCTCATCAGATGCTTGATTTCTATTATCACATCATTGAACTCAATTGCTTGATTTCTTAATATCACATCATTGTTTCAGGTGCTATTAGGCTTGCTGAGTGTGTGGAATGTTTCTTTCCTTGGATATTCAGCACGAGTGAGTATTATCATTCTGTTTGAGTCGGCGGCGTCTGGTCGACTAATCCATAATATTATACTGAACCTTTTAGACAATTTCAGGCAATATTACCCTATTCTCAAGCACTGGAGAAATTCGCACCTCATATTCAACAGGCATGTTACTCTAACTTTTTGCTTGTATTTTATTCCAGACGCCATAGTTGCGACCTTTACCAAAATTTGATTGAGTTCAGGTCAGTATGGAGAGTAATGGGAAAGGAGTATCTATTGATGGTGTCCCTCTTCCTTACGAGACTGGTGAAATTGATTTTGGTGAACCAGGGACAAATGGCCAACACAGCTTTTACCAATTAATTCACCAGGTAGCGTAAATATCCGGTGCCAACAATTCATGCTTATTCTGTAATTGTGCCCATCCTGTACTTGATTTAGGCAGGTAACATGCTTCAACTTTTTCTTGCTCATGATATGTTGATGGTTACAGTTTGTTGACTAAATCTTCATCTAAATACTGCTCAACTTAATGAATCTGTAATTTCAGGAGCTTTATGTTATTTTGTTTTTCAAGGTGGGGAGTATGTCATTAAAAATATTTCATGTGAAAAGCCTCTGTAAGAAAAGAATATTGTTCATTTGCTTGAACTAATAATCTTTTAAACCATATTAATGATATCTTTATTAATGATATAATCTGAAGAAGACCTCTCAAAACTACATACAAGGTTATTAGAGAATTGCATCTGGATTCCTGTCCAACAAGCCATAAGTTCAACATGCTATATAATGTGGTCACGTGATTCAATTTAGGAGTAGATTTGTGAGTCTTGTGGCGTTATCACGTGGTGCTTTTGTTCTCTTCGTTTAATTATTTTTGGGATGTGGCAATTGAAGGATGTAGATTTGGACATTCTAGGATTGGTTAGCGGGGATGGTCCAAAACTCTAACCTAGCTCTCCACCCCAAGATGACTAAAAAGCCACCCCCAAACAACCAACCCCAAAAGTCAATGTTAAAGAAGAATGGAGATCTGGTGGTGCTCTAGGCTGTTGTCTGAGTGGATTTTAGTTATTGGTTACTTATTTGATGATAATAGCTCGTTTTATGTCTCCTTAACTCTATATATTTCAGCTTTGTACTCTTTGAGATATAATAAAAGGTACGTAGGAGGTGTTGCTTGGAAGGCCATGCATCTTCGTTGAATAACTATTGTGCTCTGATCATTATCAGTAAAACAAGCGATCATGTATCTAATCTTTGTATGTTTAGTTTTCAACAATATCGCACTTGAGTGTTATATTCCATCTTCCTGGAATTTTCAGGGTCGTGTTATTCCTTGTGATTTTATTGGTGTTGTTAAGAGTCAGCAACCTGTTTACCTGAAAGGTACAAATTCCATCTTACTTTTTACATTCTTTCCATTTGACAGACAAAGACACAATAAATGTTGACACCTAGGTTGTAGTGTGCTGCTTTGTCCATTTGCTTCCACTTTCTTTATTTTGGGAAACTCATTTTCAGATGAAGTGGTGAGCAACCATGATGAGCTCATGTCGAACTTCTTTGCGCAGCCAGATGCCCTTGCTTATGGGAAGGTGAGATAATCTTCCTACTTTTTACATTAATGTCTTGTTCCCCACCATTTACGTGAATAGTCAGTCAAGATTCAGATCTCACAGCAGTTACAGTTTAGTGTAAAGTCGAAATTGAGAAATAGATCTCATGCACCAAACATTCCACAAGTCTCCACTGCGTAACTTCTTTCTTTCAGCCCCCCGCCTTTTTTTTTTCTTGATTGTTAAATATAGACAATGGAGCAATCTCGTTGGATATTATTCCAAGAAGTAATAGGTATATATACAAGCGCATAGAGTCGTAACTATAGAGTATAGAAAGAATAAATAAGGGGATCCTATAAATCTGCTGTGAATCCTTATAATTCTCCTAACTATGTATATTACATAAGACTATGTCTACATTCATTTTGTACCACTCCCCCTCAAGTTGGAGTGTAAATATTGATCATCCCCAGGTTGTTACGAAGGTAATCAACTCAAATTTCATTCAACGCCTTTGTGAATAAATCAACTGGTTGCTCTCGTGTCTTAACGTAGCCAGTGGATATCAAGTTCTTCTAAATCTTCTCACGAATAAAATGGCAGTCAACCCCAATATGGTTAGTTCTTTCATGATACACCGGATTTGGCGCAATACAGAGGACAACTTGATTTGTCACACCGAGTTTTGCTGGTATTGGATGCTTCGGCCTAATTTCAGTCAAAAGATGATGTAGCCACATAATCTCGCACATAGACTGTGACATAGCTCTGTAATCAGATTCTGCATTGGATCGAGATACAACACTTTGCTTCATACTTCTTCACAGTACTAGGTTCCCTCCAACAAAGACACAATAGCCTGTAGTAGATCTACCAATTTTGAATCCGGCCGAACCAACATCTGCAAAACGCTCAATTCGAGTATAATATACCAAGTCCAGGAGCTCTTTTCAAGTAACATAAAATTTGTTCCAAAGCTGCCCAAATGTTTGGCCGTTGGTGCGGACATGAACGGGCTAACTACACTTATCGGAAAAGCGATATCTAGACGAGTGACAGTGAGGTAGTTTAATTTCCCAACTAACCTCCTATATCTCTCTAGATCATCTAAAGGATTGCCATCGTCTTTCATACGATGCACATCAGGAACATTGGGGTACTGCAGGATTTAGCTGCCAACTTTTCAATTTCTGCAAGCAAGTCAATAATATACTTTCTCTAAGACAAAAGAATTTCCTTCTTGGTTCTATTTACTTCTACTCCCAAAAAGTATTTCAACAAGCCCAAGCCCGTTGTATGAAACCTAGTATGCAGGAAAGATTGAGGGAAGAGATCCCCGCATAGTCACTTCTGTGATAACATGTCATCAACATATACAACAAAGAGAATAGTGCTAGCTGCTGATTGCCCGATAGAAGACGAAGTGATTCCACTTGCTCATTTTCAGCCCAAAATTCTGAAGTACCTCACTAAACTTGCCAAACCAAGCTCGAGGACTCTGCTTCAGCTATACAAGGACTTCTTCAAATGACAAACTTTTCCATACTCCCTCTGACCAACAAAAGAGGAATGGTTGCTCCATATACACTTCCTCCTGAAGATCACCATGAAGGAACACATCAATCCAACTGATGTAAAAGCCAATTCTCGGAAGCAACTAGAGAAATAATTAAGTGGACAAAAGTGAGTTTGGCAACCAGAGAGAAGGTGTCGCAATAATCCACCCCATAAGTTTGAGCATGCCCTTTATGTCCACCCCATAAGTTTGAGCATGCCCTTTATGCTCTAAGGTATGTATTTCCTTAAGCATTGCATCATGCCATCCAGGATGATTCAAAGCCTGCTTCACTGTTCTGGAAACCATGATGGAGTCTAGAGAAGCAATCATAGATCTAGATGTATAGGATAAGCAATCACATGAAACAAAATTAGCAATGAAATATGTGTATTTGCAAGTACGTATACCTTTGCAAAGAGCAATAGGAAGGTCAATGTTCTCTGTAGGATCAGGTGGACGAGGATCTGATGACGAAGGAACTGTTGCAGGACATGTATCATTTGTCTTTCGCTTCCATGAGTAAACTTGAACAATTTGCGGTCTTGCTAACACAATTAGAGTAGGTGGTGAAGGCACAATAGTCGATTAGTGCTCAATAGAAGAACTAAGAGATGTAGGAACATCATCTGGTTGTTCTGTCAAAGCACGGGTAATATGATATACTAGCCATTCATCTTCCTGCCCCTGACTTATAGAAATGGGAGGTGCATAGAAGAATGATGTAGTCTTTGAATCTACCACATCAGTTGACACCAAATATCTGCTAAGTTCAGTAGAATAACACCAATATCTCTTCTGAAGGCGAGAATAGCCTAGGAAAACACACTTCAATGCCTTCGGATCCAACTTGGTAACAGATGATCGAACATCTCGAACATAACATGTGCAACCAAACACGTTAGGTTTCACCGGAAATAAGGACTTGCTTGGGAAAAAGAATAATGTAAGGCACATTACCACCAAGCAAAGTAGATGGCATGCGATTAATCAGGAAACACGCCGTAGAGATCGCAGCAACCCATAACTATTTAGGAACCTTCTTTTGGAACAAAAGTGCCCGAGCTATCTCAAGTAGATGCCTATTCTTCCTCTCAACAACTCCATTTTGAGAAGGTGTATCAACTCCATGTTGTCTCATGTAGGACCGGAATATCTCTGACATATATTCTTTAGCGTTATCACTACTTAGAATATGCACTGAAACATTGAATTGAGTTTCGACTTTAGCACAAAAAGCAGAAAAGTGAGTAAACACTTCTGAACGACTCTTCATAAAGTAAATCCAAGTCATTCGATAAAAATCATCTACAAAAGTGACAAAATACTTATCTCAGTTTTGGAAACAACACGACATGGTCTTCGAATATCAGAATGCACTAACTCAAAAGCTAACTGAACTCTCTTATTAACCCTTTTACCTAACGAGATACGATGGTGTTTTGCAAATCGACATGACTCACAATCCAATGAGCAAATATTCTGAAACTTAGGACAAAGCTTCTTCAACAAAGGTAGAGAACAATGTCCCAATCGACAATGTACTTCAAAAGGAGACACAACACTAGAGCATGCAACAGGCCGTGACTCCCATTCATCAAGGATGTATAGGTCATAAATATCCTTTACCACTAACCTGTTTCATCGTAAGATCTAGAGACAAATAATGATTTCGTCGTAAGATCTAGAAACAAACAATGATCATGAAAGAACCGACACTACAATTAAGGTCTTTGGTGATTTTATTAACAAAAATCAAATTAAAGGTCTAAGTTTGGTAGATTTATGACAGATGACAGGTAAAAGACGAAGTTGGTTTAGCAGTCCTAGATCCAACATTGCTACAAGTTGATCCATCAGCTACAGTAACGGTATAGGGTGCTTTGTATAATCGAGAACTGGAAAAAATATTTGGATTACCAGTCATGTGATTTGAAGAATAACCCCAATAACTAATATTTGTGAATCAAAAACACAAATCAGCCAAAGGGAGATGAGAACCAAAAGTTTCAGATCTGACCGAGAGAGAAGTTGACAGATTCTTCCAAGTATAACAACACAAGAGCAGCGTGGTCTGTTGGTCAGGGAACCACCACGGTTTTGTCCGGAAACAGAGAGGTAATCTTGCGAGTGAAAGCTAGATACAAAACCGACGTCTCACACGTGTCGTCAGACAGTGCCTTGCCGGAAAAAAAATTATGTCGGCACTTGGGCACTTGAGACTCACGCTCGTCAACTCCGGCAAAGTACTAATCCCAACTCTAACGAGCCTCTGATACCATGTTAAATATAGAGACAATAGAGCAATCTCGTTGTATATTATTCCAATAAGTAAAAAATATATATACAAGTACATAGAGCCTTAACTATAGAAAGAATAAAAAAGGAGATCCTATAAATATGTTGTGAATCCCTATAATTCTGCTAACTGTGTACATTACTTAAGAGTCTGTGTACATTCAATTTGATCCTTAACATTGGTTAAGGATCAAAGAAGATCTATTAGTATCAAATCACCTATGAGTACTGACTTTCTTCACAGACACCAGAGCAGTTGCGAAAAGAGAATGTTGCCGAGCATCTTGTTTCTCATAAGGTAATTCCTTAGCATTTCTTATTTGATGATATTGTGCTTTATTAAGTGGTCTTTTCTCAAACTCCTCCAATATCTTGCAGACGTTTTCTGGAAATAGACCTTCTCTAAGTATACTACTTCCATCATTGAATGCTTACAACATTGGACAGGTATGAGATATTAGATCATTAAACTATTTTATAAGTGCTTTCTGAGTATTGACTGACATGGTATGTCCTATGCGTCGAGTTTGTACCACTGTATGATTGATGGTGCCAAACTCAGTGCTACCTTTCTTGAACTGCATCAATGATTTTCAATGAATTTTGTTTGTCATTACATTCTTGAGAGTAGTAGAGCTTAGGGGTACTTGGGTAAAGCGTGAGAAGGAAGAGCCTACTGCGTTTGAAAGAGATCAACAAGGCGATTCGTTTGAGGTTGATTGATATCTTACTTTTCCAGATCAATTTTGCCAATGAAATTTTATAATTGGAAATGAGCACGATATATCTGATTAACTGAAAGGTTAATAAATTGCTACTTACAATGACCAAACAGAATCTTGTATTCAGGTATCTTAGTTCCTTAAAATGTTCCATGCAAAGCTTGTCTATGTAAAAGTCTTCCAATCTCTTTTCCTTACTTGCTTATTTAAACTCATTGGATGACTTGACAGTATCCCTTTCCTGATAGAAAGTCTCAAGTTGGAACACATGCATTTTTAGTTGCCCGTAACGAAAGGAATATAAAATAACAAGATGCAGAGGGATGGAGCTTGTTGTAAGTCAGATTGAGAGCCTCATATTTGTGAAAAAACTAACCTATAGATCCGCACCACTGGGACTATGCATCTTCTTCGTCCCAAGATCTCCGCCATACTTATTTGCAGCTGGACAAGAGGGTAAAGGCAGAATTAGGTATACTTGTACTAACCAAATCATTCTGTCGGAGAAGATAATGAGCATATTCTCACACCACTGCACAGGGTGATATTTGATACTGCTTCTTGCAACTCAACACTCGTGTGAAGTTTATCAACTGTCAAATTATATCTTAAGGTGATTGAATTCAAAGACTTCTATTTCCCTTCATGGTTGGACCAACAATGAATGAAGGGCTTTCCTTGATTTATTGTAATCATAAACCACTAGCTACTCATAAAGCTCGAACTGTTGAATTGACTAACTGCCTATTTTCTTATCATGCTCAACATTCTTAAATTATGCCCCACCTCACATCCCCACAGGTGTGAGGATAGGGTGTCATCATGCTACACTGAAAGAGTTTCCTGTTTGATTATGGTGTTTTATCAAGATAATATCTGCCAGCTGTGAGCATTACATGAAGACAAACATGCTTCTTGCGATCCCTAATCTCAAGTTACCTGCCACTTCCTTCCCTTTCTTTCAGTTACTGGCCATCTATGAACACAGAGTTGCAGTTCAAGGCTTTGTATGGGGTATCAATTCTTTTGATCAATGGGGTGTGGAACTAGGAAAGGTATTTCTTGGCAAATGTTCTAAAATTGAGTAAATGAACATTCTCCGATACTAATATGATGTCGGGCTTCCTTGTTTATTAATGTCCTTTGCAGTCTCTTGCGAGTCAAGTCAGAAAGCAACTTCATGCATCCCGTAAGAAAGGGGAATCAGTTGAAGGCTTCAACTTCAGCACCAAAACGTTGATAACAACATATCTCGAGGTATAACACTGATTTCATTTGACCAAAAGCGGAAAAACTTAAGTTTCAGAATCCTGGGTAACAAGATTACCTACGGTTCCCAGCAAATTATATAGATTGCTGCATTGAAGTTAGTCTGCCTTTTTTTTTTTTCACTTTTGGAAATTTCACTTTAGTAAATGAGATTGATAGTTTCAAGCTTTATCTAGAAAAGAAAAAGAAAAAGAAAATAAAAGTCGACTTTTTCTTTTTCAAGTAAAATAGGCACATGTGAAACAGTTTTCGTCCATAGTACCTTCATACCTTAACATGACTACTACGACATGGTCTTCATTTTCAGAGCACAAATTGAAGTCATTTAATTCGCGATGGCACGCTTGATCTCCCTTCAATCCACTTCCTCTTCCCCATTTCGGTTGAATCTTTTATGCTTTAGGGTGTGTTCGATATAAAGGAAAATGTTTTCATGCATTGATCTCCCTTCAATCCACTTCCTCTTCCCCCTTTTGGTTGAATCTTTTATGCTTAGGGTGTGTTTGGCATGAAGGAAAACACTGTCTTGGAAAATGAGTAGTTTTATCACTTTTTCCCTTGTTTGGTTGATAAGTGAAAAACTTTTTCCGGAAAATATCTTTTAGCGTTTGGTAAGAGAGTATAAATATTTTTAGGAAAACAATTTTTTATGCTACTCTCCTCAACTCACGTTCTCCAAAATCCTCATATTTCCTGTCCTCCTCCTTCCCCCCTCCCTCCTCCGGGACTCTATTTTCTTCAAGAATTTAATGATTCTTTTAAAAATTCACACAAACCCAAAGGAACTAATGTGCTACTTTACGTTTTCACACAAGAACAATGTTGAAATTTGAGTTTGATAAGTAAAAAGAGAATACTTTTTTTTCGTTGAAAAAGTATCATTTCTACAACATGAAAAGAAATTACTCATTTTGTTGAATGAAAGAAAATACTTTTTTTACATTACGAAAAGAAAATATTCGCTTTGTTGAGATAAAAGAATATACTTTTTCTACGTCATGAAAAGAAAGTACTCGTTTTGTTGGAAAAAATATTTTTTCTATTTCAGGAAAAGAAAATATTCGTTGTGATGAAATGAAAGACATACTTTTTCTACATCATGAAGAAAAGTACTTGTTTTGTTGATTTTTTCTGCATCAGGAAAAAAAGGTATTCATTTTGTTAAAAAGAAAGATTTTTTTTTTCTATATCAGGAAAAGAAAATACTTAGTTTGTTGAAATGAAAAAAAATACTTTTCTATATCATGAAAAGAAAGTACTCGTTTTGTTTGGAAAAAAATATTTGTTCTATTTCAAGAAAAAAATACTTAGTTTATCAAAATGCAAGAAACTACTTTTTCTACATCACGAAAAGAAAATACTTGTTTTGTTGAAATGAAAGGAAATATTTTTTCTACATCACGAAAAAAAGTAGTCGTTTTGTGGAAACAAAAGAGTATACTCATTTTGTTGAAATAAAAAATTATTTTTTTACAACATGAAAAGAAAGTGCTCTTAATAATATTTCTATTTAGGGTGGGTGGTGGGTGGTGGGTGAGGGTGGGGTGTGGTGGTGGTTGGGCTAGGGGGGGTTTGGGGTGGGTTGGTGAGGGTTAGTGGGAATGGGGAATATGGTGGGAAAGGTTGAAAAAAAGTTTCTGGGAATATGCGGACAAATTGCCCGACGAATAATAGGTACCACACCCCAGGCAGAGTTAGTGAGCCGTGTAATAGGTAACCATTTCGCGTGGTTCGGGGGGCCCTTGAGTCAGCCGCTGGCGCCCGACAGCGCCTTGACCCCCATCCAATTTTTGGGCCAAATCCCCCTTCGTACTACGAAAATGTTTTCCCGGGAAAATCCCTTCAATTGGAGGAAAATGTTTTCCAAAATATTTTAAGCCAACAAAACGTGAGAATGTTTCAGCCAAACACACCCTAAGTTCCAATGCTTCAGATTTCTTTTTGCAGACATTAATACTCAGATGATTTTGTATAAACTATTCTAGACTGCCTCGTGAGTTTGTTACACATAACCCTCTTTATTTTCCCTGACCTGTGGTGTAAGAGTGCCGTGTAGAATGTTAGCAACAATACGGTGGTACAAACAACTTGGATAGAGGTTCATAATCACTACACCACCAAGGGTCAGGATAAATTCCTTTGTCCCTAGTACCTAGCCTTGACAACACGATAGAGGGTTCATTGCAGATCCTTTTTTTTTGGGGTGATAAGTAGGTTTGTTGCAGAAAATTGATGTTTCTATTAAGCTTTCCTTAACTTTTTGAGACTATATCCATTGAAGTTTCACTAGAACTATTTTTCTTGACAGGCAAGTGCTGATGTTCCTTCTGATCCTTCAACTCTTCTACCAAAGATTTGAATGTTAAGAATTGGGTTCAATGACCACTGTTTAACGGAGGCCTCAACAACTTCGCCTCCAAGCAAAAATAAACTAATGCAAACTTACCTTTAAGTCACATCCAAGTTTTGGTGTTGTATGGCCGCCAATCTTGGCAAATATATTGCTGCAGTTCTATCAATAAAATTTGAATTTTTGTTGTGCAACTCTTTTCGCTCTTGCTTTAGATGAAGTCTACCTAAATGCTTTCAATGAAATTGTTTTAGCTTTGGTTTATGTAAAAATAGCACGGGCTAGTCAGTTTTCGGTCTGATCATTCAAAAATAGCCAGCGTTTGCAAAGTCATTGAAAAGTAATCACAATTTTGCTGCAACACGAAAAGTTCCAGCATAATATATTGGAGATCGGTGCACCTGTGTATAAACTTCCAGCATAATATACTGGAACTCCAACACGCGGAAAGTTCTGGCATAATATACTGGAGATTGGAATACCTCTGTATGAACTTTCAGCATATTATGTTGGAAATTCAGTATAATATACTGGAGTTCCAGTATAAGTACGCTGAAACTCCAGTATATTATACTGGAATTCCAGTATATTATGCTGGAGTATTTTTCAGATTTTGAACAATGTTTTTGTTTAGATTTATCTTTACATGAAAAGTGGTTAAATTTCAATTACTTTAGAAACTGTGACAATTTTTGAATGACCTAGCTATTTTTGAATTTCTTCCTTGGTTTATATGCAGTCAACCATGCCGCCCATTCCTCCCTCTCAATTACACCCAAATCCCTACTCACCAAGTAATTACCTAGCCAAACAAACAAGTTAAACTATGTAACTACACTCAATTATATCCAAATTCAATATCCTTGTGGCTTTCCAACATGCTCTAAAAATAGGAATTAAAAATAGATATGACTTCAATTTGCATGCAAAAGAGAGAACAGGAGAATACAAATTTACAGCAATTACAATTCAAAATATATTCTTTATTCAACTTATCTATGCTGGTTAGAATCGTACGTTGGTTAAAGTGTGTGGTTTGTAGTTTCATTATGTGATCTAAGACAATTCTTACTCCTTGAGCTACTTTTTAGAGTTGGATTATGTTTAAGGTTCATTTTCAGCACAGTATCGAAGTAAAAATGGACCTGTTTGGTATCCATATCATGTTACTAGGATCTTGATTTATGGTTATGTGAGGATGAAAAGGTCTCAAGTAGTTGTGTGATGATCGCTTGAATATAAATCCTTATCTCCTGAGATAGTTTTTTCCAACTGAATTAGGCACACAGTCAATTTTCTAACAATAAGAATAATTTTTGATTATGAGAATTTTTAGCTTAATTATGCTTTTCTTAATCTTTTTTTATATATAAAATGTTGCTTTTTGAGAAATACCAAATGGGCATACTTTATGCATTTATTTATTAAAAAATTGTGAATGTCAATTTTATTAAGTCCGGGCTTCTACAACTGGAGTGATGACATTACGTGGAAAAGATGTTAAAACACCCTATACCAACACTTTTATACAAGGATTTAAGTTTTTCCAACTTCCCTCCATTTCATATTGTGTCCATTTCTCCAAGTTCTTACTTGGAGTTGATGACACATGTCTTATCTTTATATCAACAACTATAATATACCGAGTATTATTTTTGTATCAATGGTCTAAATTTAATTGCTTGACACAAGGTCTTAACCAAAGGTAAAATAATAGATTTGTTTTTTTTAAATATATACTCCAAAAGCAGAAAATTGTAAGAAACTGAAACAATGCATGATCCAACAATAGCTCGAAGTCATAGAGCACATCGTCGATAATCCACAATACCATATCTTCATAGCTGCCCCGATCCTGCGCTGCTAGTCAATTAAATACTTCATAAACTCATGATAATTTATGCATTCCACCGAATGAAAACCTCATACGAAACACACGATCTCAACTCGTCACGCAGGAGATAACCCACCGGTTAGACTCAAATTAACACCTTCCCATGACCCCACCATAGTCACAACAAGTAGGCGACCAACCAATCTTTCCAAGCCCATACTTACCAACCAGATACTAGAGCCTGCTTCGTACCACAAATGAACAATCTTTCCAAGCCCATACTTACCAACCAGATACTAGAGCCTGCTTCGTACCACAAATGAACAACTGAAAGGTATATCACTACATCTGCTTCCAAGACTAAACAACACATCGCGACGATACAACCCATCCGCAACATCACAAGCCGTCGGTGCATAATGATACTTGGTGCTCAACATCGCATACAGACGAATAAGAAGAATCAAAGTTGCAGGTTTCAAGCTGAAACAAGATCGCACAATAAGGGGAGAAAGAATGAAAATTTTCTAAACGCTCTATAGCCTCTCGAAGATAGGTATGGACGTCATTATACTGATCCACACGTCTCTACTAGACACTTGCTCATGACTCATAGAACCTACAAATATAATATTCTGATACCAACTTGTCACGACTCAAAATTTGCCTAGTCGTGATGATACCTAACCCGACCTGCTAGGTAAGTCAAATGCAATCAACACAATTCTACTGGAATTAATATGAAGCCAATAAGTGAAATAACTAAATTTTATACAACTTTCCAAGGAGTGATAGTACAAGTCATGAATCATAAATACAATATCTGTTTGAAATTTACATTAACAGAGTTCAAAGTTCTAAACTACTATGAACAAAAGGTAAAATGAATCTGGAACATTGGGACGTTTTCAATGCCAGGCTTTGTCCTCCACATCTATGCAACTCCAGGATCTGCACGTAAGGTGCAAAAGTGTAGTATGAGTACAACTGACCCTATGCACTTAGTAAGTTTCTTGACTAACCTCAGTGTGTAGTTATGAGGTTTTTAAGTCAAAAGATACCCACTCAATATTTTACTTGTGCAGATGAAAAGTAGAAAGAACAATACGAGAAAGAGATACAAATAACCATGTAGTAAATGAAATGACAAATAAAAGAGGGTTATAGAATAACGTTTGGTTTCAGTCTCACAACACAATATGATAATAACAATAATAAACATGAATAAACATAACACGTCTTCTCCGCTATAGCGTGCAACCCGATCCATAAATATATATAAATAAAATATCTTCTCTGTTGCGGCGCGCAACCCGATCCACAAATATGTATATAAAATATCTTCTTCGTTGTGGCGCGCAACCCGATCCACAAATATACATATATATAAATTTATATGTAACTATTCTACAACAACCGAGCGCATGAAATTTACAACGTAATATCAAGAAAACTAACACACGGAAATCAACTATGAATACAAACTCACCAAAATAAGATGAGCAACACAACACCATAGAGCGAGTCTCCCACATATAGGCAAGTTCCACAAAGTGTAAACACATAACCGATCTAAAAGTCACACAAATCGATTGAGCAAAGGGAAGTAGAACACGAAACGGGTAAAGATTTTTATCAAATAAGAATAGGGATTAAATGTAGTGAGTGAAGACATGTAGCTGGTTAAGACACCTAAGTAAATCATGTAACAATTAGAGGCATGTAACATGTATGGGGTGATAACAAGTAAAAGCATGAATTCGAAGATGACATATAATGTAGGTGTAACAGACAAGGTACATACATAGCTATAAATGTGACAGGCCAAAGAGAAAACATAGAGGTAACCATGTAAGGAACTCAAACGGAAAGGATGATACAAAACAACAAGCTTTAATAGGTACATACATAGCTATAAATGTGACAGGCCAAAGAGAAAACATAGAGGTAACCATGTAAGGAACTCAAACGGAAAGGATGATACAAAACAACAAGCTTTAATAGAAACTAAAGTAAAGGACATGTAAGTACTTAACGGATGAGTAATCACAACAGAAATCCAATTTCCTTTCCCTTCGCACGATAATAACCCACAAACCAGTCTCAATTCAAACCGCACAGAAATACTCCTCGTGCCAACATCACATCCATCGCACGGAAATAACCCTCGTGACAAACATATCCCTAAGGCCTCAATTATCATACATATTACGAATAAAGAGACTATGGTAGCAAGATAATAACATGTATAAATGGGTGTTCATGATGCTACGATCAATTAAGTATGTAAACAGTCCAAAAACATCACATTAAATCCTCTTAAGGTTTCATAAGTTCTAACACGATTTCTAACACATTTAATTGAGTTTATTAGTCATAGATTAAATAAAGCATAGGTCAAAGAATCACCAGGTACAACAAAACAACAAGGGCATATAATTTCCCCCTCCCAAGCATGAAAACCCGACACATATATATACGCTCGTCACCTCGCATATGCATCACCCTCGTATGTAGAGAACAATATCATTTAGTAGGAAAAATTTCCTCAATAAAGCTATGCAAGACACTTACCTCAAACAAGCCAAATCAGGATACTAGAAACGCCACCCTGTATGAATCGACCTCCGAACGTCTCGAAACTAGACAAAAGCAACTTAAATTCATCAAATAATGGCATAGGAATCAAACCCAAACGATAAAGGTCAAAATTTAATTAAATACACAAAGTCCACCAAAAATTCGACATAGGCCCGTACCTCGGAGACCGATAAAATTCACAAATTTCGATAATCCATTCAAATACTCACTTACTCTATGCGAACGAGATACCACGCGATGCTTACCTGACACCAGCAAAACCAACAATCCAAACATGAGGAAAAGGGTCCGAAATCAATCTGAAACTCACCCGAGCCCCTCGGGACCCCGTCCAAACTTACCAACAAGTCCCAAAATATAACACGGCCCTACTCGAGGCCTCAAATCGCACGCAATAACATCAAAATCACGAATTGTCGATTAAGATCGGTATCTTAAGTTCATCAACTTTAAACTTCGAACCAAGCGTCTGATTCAAGCCTAACCAATCCAAAATGAACCCAAGTATTGCATGCAAATTCCAAATGACATAACAGACCTATTACAACTTCCAAAACAACAATCCAAATTCAATAACATCGAAGTCAACTCCCGGTCAAACCTATGAACTTGCCAAACCTTCAAATTGCCAACTTTCGCCGAATAGTGCTAAAAACTTCTAGAAACATCCAAAGGCAAATTCGAGCATACGCCTAAGTCCAAAACACCATCCGCACCTTCCAGAACCATCAAAACTCTTATTCGAGGTCAAATACACAAAAGTCAAATTTGGTCAACTCTTCCAACTTAAAGCTTTCAAGTTGGGAATCATTCTTCCAAATTAATCTTGAATCATTCTAAAACCAAAACCGATAATGCACACAAGTAATAATACATTATATGAATCTACTCATGACCTCAAACCACTGAACTAAGTGCAAATTCTCAGAACGACCGATCGGATCATCATAGATGTTCACGTGGTGTATCTGCTTAACCACTTTTCTTGATGTTATACATACTTTTTACCTTGCTTGTTGTTGATATACATGTTCTTGGTGAGGAATAGTATAAATTACAAAGGGTAATTCCGTACCATTGCATATATATTATCATGTGAGAAAGAGTGTAAAGCACAAAAGGTATGTCGTGCCATTATATATATATTATATACGAAGGATAATGCCGTGCTATTATTTTACACTATCATGTGAGGAAGAGAGTAAAAATCATGAAGAGTGATGCCGTACAATTGCTTTTGTATTATAATATGAGGATGAGAGTTCATGACACGAAGGGTGTTTCCGTGATGGCGAAGACGAGAGACATGCATTATATTGTGATATCTTTCCCTTACATATACATTTATGCCTTAAACTTGAGTTGTCATTACTGCACCTATGCTTTATGTGGCTTGTTGTTGGCACGTCTTTTCCTTCTACCTTAATTATTATTGTTTTTTTGCATGCCTTCTATCTGTTTATCTTGTCACAACTATGCTTTCCTTCTTGTTGTTATATTTACATCTATGTCTCCGCTCATTTATTATTGTTTTATCTAAATCTTCTATCGTATTCGCTAATGAAATCTATGGGTTTCTACCTTATTTGTTACTATTATTTGTGTACCTTCTAATCGTTTTTACTATTATTTGTATTCCTTCTACCTTGTTGGTACCGTTATACATATGCTTGGTGAGGATGAGATAAATGCACGAAGGGTGTTGCCGTACCATTTGATGACATACATGCATACGTTTGGTGAGAATGACGTAAATGCACGAAGGGTGTTGCCATGCCATTTGATTTGATATAAACAAGAGATGCTAGCATTGATATCAGAAAAAACAACATTGATTGGTTGAAGCATGCTTGAACAAATTCCTCATCTTATGAATATCCGTGGGCTTATTATGTTGTTTTGGTGGTTATCGCTTTAACCTCATGACTTGAGCTATTATAAAAGAGTTGGTTGTGATATTAAGGAAACTGACTGTGATTCCTTTTAGTTAATCATTTACTACTTCTCGTATTTGTTCTCCTAATTTACTTTTCATTACTGGTGTTGTTTCTATTGCCTACTTAACTTAACATGTTTTATTAGTGAGTATCTTTGGACTTAAAACCTCTTCACTACTTTATCGGGGTTAGTCAAGATACTTATTGAGTACATGGATCGGTTGTCCTCATACTATACTTCTACACTTCTTATGCAGATCTTGACATTGGTCCAAGGTGAGTCCCGAGAGGTACTTAGCGGATACCAGACGGTGCTTCAAGGTAGAGCTTCATCTCGTTCGCAGGCCACAAAGTCACTTTCTTATTTTTGTCATAGTGTTTTCATTTTTTGGACAGTGACGTATTTTCTTTCAGAACAATATATGTAAAAACTTCTAGAAGCTCATGTACTTGTGGCACTATATCTTGGGATAGATTGCATAATTATTGGTTTTAGACCTATCGTATTTACTTTTGAAATGATTTTACTTTCTTATCATCATGGTGTTAGTCATAAATTTACGTCTCTTCTATATTTTTATCAATTGTGTGTTGTCTTGCCTAGCAAGCGATATTAGGTGCTATCATGATCAATGATTGGAATTTTGGATATTGACAAGTTGGTATCATAGCACTAGGTTGCATAGGTCTTATGAGTCATGAGCAAGCTTAGTAGAGTCTTGCAGATCGATATAGAGACGTCTGTACTTAACTTCGAGAGACTACGGGGTATCTAGGGAACTTCCCTTCTTTCTTTCCTTACCGTGCAACCTTGTTTCAGCTTGAAACTTGTATTCTTGATTTCTCTTATTCACTCGTATGCGATGTTGCGCTCTTGGTATCAGCTATGTAGCGACTGCTTATGAGTGCATTTGGACTATATGGGTTAAAGATACTTGATCATTGCCTCGATGTGTCATATAATTTGAGAAATGGGTGTGCGGTAGATCTTTTGGTTGTTTATTTGCGGAATGAAGTTGATTCTTATATCTGGTTGACTAATGCAGACTCTGGAGGATTAATTGGTCGCCTAGTTTTTGTGAGCATGGTAGGTTCATGAGAAGAGAAGGATTTGAAGTTGTGTGTTTCGTATGAGGCTTCTATTCAATGAAATATATCTACTACCATTTTGAGGCACTTGTTGGGATTGGGTTGGATGGCGTGAAGATGAGAATGTATTCAGTGATTGGAGTGTGTTCTGACTGGCGCGATGCAAGCTTATGAGGAGATTCATCTAGATAACAACGTGAGTTTATGACGAGTTTAGACAGAAGGAGTGTTGTTATTAGATGCGGTGCTTGTGGCTCCAAGCCAAGTGGGGGAGTCTACCTCGACGATCAGGATTTGAGCAAGTGTGACTATGGTTTCTGAATCTGGATGCATTGTGGATTTGACTTGGATTGAGAAGGGGGGGGGGGTGTCAAGGATGATTTGAGTAGGAATTGTAACGACCCGACTGGTTATTTCGAGAGTTGTAGCCCCTTTCCCCAGGTTTTCTTATCCTTTTGTGTCCTACAACTGTTACATGACTTACCGGGTTAGTTGGTTCGGGTCCGGAGTGAATTGAGACACTTAGTCTCTTAATTGAAAGCTTAAGTTGGAAAAAGTCAACCAGATGTCGACTTATGTGTAAACGAGCTCGAATTTGAATTTTGATGATTTCGTTAGCTCCGTTAGGTGATTTTGGACTTAGGAGCTTGTCCAAAATGTGATTTGGAGGTCCGTAGTAAAATTAGGCTTGAAGTGGCGAAAGTTGGAATTTTGAAAAGTTTGACAGAGAGTGAAATTTTTGATATCGGTGTCAGATTTGATTTACAAAGTTGGAGTAGGTTAGCCGTGTCATTTATGACTTTTATACAAAATTTGAGGTCAATCAGACGTGGTTTGATAGGTTTCGACGTCGTTGTAGAATTTGGATATTTCAAAGTTCATTAGGCTTGAATCCGTGTGTAATTCGTGTTTTTCATATTGTTTGAGGTAATTGAGGATTCGACTAAGTTTGTATCGTGCTTTAGGGCTTGTTGGTATGTTTGGTTGAGGTCCTGGGGGCCTCGGGTTGATTTCGGGTACTCGAGTGGAGTTGAGCACAACATTTCACCCTCAAACGGAAGGACAGTTCGAGCACACTATTCAGATATTAGAGGATATGCTCCGTGCGTGTGTGATGGAGTTTGGGGGTTCGTGGGATTAGTTCTTGCCACTTGTGGAGTTTGCTTACAACAACAATTATCAGTCGAGCTTCTAGATGGAACTCTATGAGGCTCTGTATGGTAAGCAGTGTCGGTCTCCAGTTTGTTGGATCGAGCCGGGAGAGGCTAGGTTATTGGGTACAAACTTGGTTTAGGATGCTTTGGAGAATTTTAAGGTGATTCAGGATCAACTTCGCACAGCTCAGTCCAGATAGAAGAGTTATGTAGATAGGAAGGTTCGCGATGTTGCATTCATGGTTGGAGAGTGGGTCCTGCTCCGGGTGTCACCCATGAAGGGTCTTATAAGGTTCAGAAAGAAGGGCAAGCTGAGCCCAAGGTTTATCGGCCCATTTGAGGTGTTGCGACCTGTTGGGGAGGTTTCTTATGAGCTTTCCTTGCCTCCCAGTCTAGTGAGAGTTCATTCAGTATTCCTTGTTTCTATGCTCCGGAAGTATCACGACGATCCGTCTCACGTGTTGGATTTTAGCTCAGTCCAGTTGGACCAGGACTTGTCTTATGTTGAGGAGCCAGTGGCTATTTTGGACAGGTAGGTTTGAAAGTTGAGGTCAAAGAACATTGCTTCCGTGAAGGTTCAGTGGAGGGTTCAACCGGCCGATGAAGCGACTTGGGAGATCGAGCATGATATGCGCAACTGTTATCCTCATCTTTTCACCACTTCAGGTATGTCCCTATACTCGTTTGAGGACAAACGTTTGTTTAAGGGGGGGATGATATAACGACCCGACCGGTCATTTCAAGAGTTGTATCCACGTTCCCCCATTTTCTGCTCATTTTGTGTGCTACAACTACTATATGACTTACCGGGTTAGTTGGTGTCCGGAGTGAATTCAGAGTGAATTGAGACACTTAGTATCTTAATTGAAAGCTTAAGTTGGAAAAAGTCGACTGAATGTCGAATTATGTGTAAACGACCTCGGATTTAAATTTTGATGGTTCCGTTAGCTCTGTTAGGTGATTTTTGACTTAGGAGCGCGTCCATAATGTGATTTGGAAGTCCGTAGTAGAATTAGGCTTGAAATAGCAAAAGTTGGAATTTTGGAAAATTTGATCGGGAGTGGACTTTATGATATCATGGTCGGATTGGATATTCGGAAGTTGGAGTAGTTTCGTGATGTCATTTATGACCTGTGTGCAAAATTTGAGGTCAATCGAACGTGGTTTGATAGGTTTCGGCGTCGTTTGTGGAATTTGGAAATTTCAAAGTTCAATAGGCTTGAATTCGTGTGTAATTCGTGTTTTTGATGTTGTTTGTGGTGATTTGAGGATTTGACTAAGTTTGTATCGTAATTTAGGGCTTGTTGGTATGTTTGGTTGAGGTCCCGAGGGCCTCAGATTGATTTCGGGTGATTAATAGACTTGGTTTTGAGTTGGTGAAATAGCTAAAGTGTTGTTGCTACTGGTGAAACCGCACCTGCGGAGTGGGCACCGCAGGTGCGAGTCGCAGAAGTGGCCAAGGGAGAGGCCAGCAGGGATCACATGTACGAAGATTCTCCGACACCTGCATGGTCGCAGAGGCGAGCAGAAGGGCGCAAATGCGGCTGGTTCCGCAGGTGCGAGGGGCATTTTCCGCACCTGCGGTGTTCGCAGATGCGGTCTAGCGCTCGCAGAAGTGAATTCAGCTGGTTAAGTGGATTCCACAGATGTAGAGTTTTAGCCGCAGAAGCGTTCTGCAGGTGCGAAAGGCCTAGGCAGAATGTTTAAAGGCAAGGGTTCGCGATTTTAGTCTCATTTCAACATTTTGAACTCGGACTTAGGCAATTTTGGAGAGGATTTTCGAGGGGATTATCGAGGTAAGCTTCTTGTACTCGTTTTTGATCAATAATATTGTTTCCCCATTGTTTTTCCCACCTAGATTGTGTGGTGTTGAGGTGAAATTTAGGGGTTTGAGGCTAGGGCTTTGGAGAATGAATTTGGGGATTTGAAGGATCATTTGGTGTCGGATTTTAGTAAATTTGATATGGTTAGACTCGTGAGTGAATGGTCTTTCGAGTTTTGTGACTTGTCGGATTTTGAGACGTTGGCCCGGGGCCCAATTTGAGCCAATTTCGGATTTTGGCTATAATTTAGTATTTTTCTTGTGGAATTGATCCCTTTAGTCTATATTAATTGTATGATACTACTTATGGCTAGATTCGGTACGTTTGGAGACCGATTTGGGATGCAAAGGCATTTTGGAGTAGAGTTTTGCCCGAATTGAGGTAAGTAACACTTTCAAACTTGGTTCTAAGGGTTCGAAACCCCGAGTCATGTGTTATGTAATTGGTATTGAGGTGACACACATGCCAAGTGATGGACGTGCACTGTGAAAATTGTGACCTGGTCGATTCCATGACACTGTATAGTAGTTCTATTTGGTTGATATCTGAGTTTTCATCACGTGATGAAGTGATTAAGTTGTCGATCATGCTAGATATCATGTTTAGTCTTTATGCTGGTACTGTTGGGACCCATAGTTGTCGTTTCTTGCTGTCATCTCACTGATTTCACTGATATTTCGTACTCAGTCATATTCATGCATTTTATATCATATCTCAGTCTCTGTTGTTATTTGTTGATACATCATATCATTATTTCTGGGCTAGTTTCATGACGTTGTGAGCCCGTGAGTAAGACTGGAGAGATTGATGACTGAGTGAGGCCGAGTGTCTGATTATGAGTGGCAATTATGGGATCGGGGTGCACGCCGCAACGGTTATATATTGATTTATGATAGCGCTTGGGCTGAAGGAGCCCCCCCGGAGTCTGTACACACCCCCAGTGAGCGTGGTTGATATTATTGAAGGATGGATCTTCCCTGGACACGGATCTTGTCCGAAGCATTTGATACCTGGAGATGAATCTTCTCCACGGGCCGTATTGGCCTTCCTCGGTACTGGGAGACTGATGGTCAGTGATGTATATATTCTGGGATGGATCTTCCCTGGGCCGTATGATCCATATACAGTACCGAGAGGTTGAGTATTTGAGAGCGTGCGCACATGAGGCTGTCAGCATGGTGCATCACATACAGTATATGCATTGGCATGTAGAAGTAGAAGAGTTATATCCTTTACATTGTTAGATTTGATCTATTTGACTATTTTGAACTATCTACTTAACTTGAAAGCATGCCTATGCTTCTGCACTGTTATCTCTATTTTAATTGTACTAGTTGAGTTCTTCACTACCTTTTGGTCCAAAGGTTGGACTTGTTATTTACTGAGTTGGTTGTACTCACGTTACACCCTGTACCTCATTTGCAGATCCAGGTGCTTCGAGTCATGACGGCTGCTGATCGAGGAGTCAGGATTTGGAGACTATCGAGGTAGCTGCATGGCGTTCGCAGGCGTTGACTCTCCTTCTTTATCTCTATTTGTACTTCAATTTTATTCCCTAGATATTGTAGTAGATTGTATTCCGGTATAGATGCTCATGTACTCTGTGACACCCCGGATTTGGGATAGATTGTATCGTATTTCGGATTATTTTTGTTTCAAAAAATCGTTTCTTCAGTATTAATTGCTTCCGTCTTTATTTTCAAAGTTTTTACTGTATTGAGATGTTAAGTAGCGGTTTGCTTAATTCCACGATATGCATCATCACAACGATTGGTTTTTGGATCGTGACAGAAATTTGTGGGACGTGTTGATGTAGTATACTTTATTGATATAATAAGGTTGTGGAGTGGCTGAGGTTTGATGTTCGTTGTGGACATAGCGCCCAAGGAGGATGAATCACTTGGTTGCTTCTTTTGGATACTCGTGTGCGGATGGAACACGGTCTGATTGACGCGTACTGCATTGGAGATTGGGCAAGGCGAATGACTTCCGAGAAGGTCCAATGTTGTGTACAATAAAACATGACGTGCTTGCTTCGATAGTTTATCGTAAAAACTTTCTATCTCCTTGAATGAATGATATTTCAAATATAGTATATCATTGGCAAGAAGAGCATACCAATATCATGTAGCGGTCCCAAATTATCTAGATCTTTAATCTAAATAAGAAGAAACTTTAGCCCAAGTACACTTGTAGTGTCACTTGAATAGATAGCAAAAAGCCTAATTGATTACTAAAACATTTCTAACTGTTAATTGTTCGTTAATTTACATAGAATACAACATTTTTAACACTTATTTAAAGTTTCTACACTACTTTCGTAAATTTACATATAATACAATTTATCTTAAATTTACAACTTTTTATATTCATGCATCTCTCCTGAAATTCTCACATAAAATATATCCTAATATCTCTCTTAAGATTCTCTCTTACCTAAATGTATTTATCATATCAAATTTTCCCCAATTTCTCCATTAATATATTGTATACCGCATATCTTCTTATATAAATTGTATGTGATATAATTAAAATATAAAATATATATAATATCCAAACTATATAAAATATTACTTGTATTATGATATATACTACTTATACACTTATATAATATTGTCTCTCTCTTATATACACTTATGATATATACTACTTATACACTTATATAATTATGATATCTTCTTTTGTCACACATGTTTCATTATTTCTTCACTAATATCTATATATATAGAAGAACAAGTTGTATAATTCAATATACTATAAGTTTAAATAAAAAGTTTAATGATATATACTATAACTAACATTAAATTACCTTTTTTGAACTTTCAATAAATGAGGAGTGTTATGCCAATTAGTAAGAGAGTTATATCTACATGCAAATTACTCTCCTAATGAGGTAGAGTTTAATGAAGAGGGAGAATAAATACGTTCGATTACCACTACTCTTTGGATAGAAGTTATATAAATATCTAATTTGGTTGTAACTTGTTCAGTAGTACATTATGTAAATATCTAATTTGGTTGTAATATATATAGTACTTTTGTGGATCTTGTGTTTATGAAAATTTCCCTAGCTTTTAAGGTCATTAAACTCTTCAAATTACCCATGTGTTCATTGAAACGAAGAGAAATTTGGTTGGATCTCAATTAAGGTCATTATAGGAATCAATATTGATTATTATTTAAGTTGACAGAAACAGCACATTTATAATAAATATTGAAATGTATATTTATATCTTTCTTCAAAAAAGACCACAAGAAACTCCTGATCTGAGTCGTTGTGGTAGGCAAGGGCAACTCTAAATTGCCTCGATCTTCCTGGGATCCACCTTAATACCTTCACTTGATACAACATTCCTCAAGAAAGCCACATAATCTAACTAGAACTCACACTTGGATAACTTAGCATATAGCTTTTGTTCCCGCAAGGCCTGAAGAACTATTCTCAAATGCTGCTCGTGCTCCTCCATGATACACGAGTAGATCAATATGTTATGAATGAAGATAATGACAAATGAGTCAAGAATGATATGAACACCCAATTCATCAAATCCATAAACATCGTCGGGGCGTTAGTCAAGCCGAAGGACATCAGTAGAAACTCATAGTGCTCATATCTAGTCCAGAAAGCTGTCTTCGGAATATCCGAAGCACGAATACTCAGATGATGACACATAGATCTCAAGTCGATTTTCGAGAACACTCTAGCACCCTGAAGCTAATCAAACAAATCATCAATGCGCGGCAACGAATACTTATTCATGATGGTGACTTTGTAATGCACATCCACATACTCCCATCCTTCTTCTTCACAAATAATACTGGTGCACCCCAAGGTGACACACCCAGCTTAATGAATCCCTTCTAGAGTAACTCCTGAAGCTGCTCCTTCAACTCTCTCAACTCCACTGGAGCCATATGATAAGGTAGAATAGAGATAGGTTGGGTACCCGGTGCCAAATCAATGCTGAAATCGATATCACAATCTGATGGAACACCTGGTAGATTGTCAGGAAATACATCGGAGAACTACCGCATTACGGGCACTAAATTTATCGTGGGAATCTCTTTCAGCAGTATATCGAAAAAAGGCCTGATAGGCTAAACAACCCTTCTCGACTATGTGTCGAGCCTTCATGAAAGTGATAACCGGATTGGATGTACTAATAGATGAGACTCTCCACTCCAACCTTGCAACTCTCGCATCGCCAAGGTAACAATCTTGGCATGCCAACCGAGAATGGAATGGTACGAAGACAACCAGTCCATGCCCAAAATAACCTCAATGTCATCATATCGAGTAACAAAAGATTTTCTTTGGTCTCATAACCACAAAAAAGTTACTATACTGGACCGATAAACCCATTTCACAATAACAGAATCACCAACTGACGTGGACACATATACATGCACACCCAAGGACCCATGAGGTATGTTCAGATAAGGATTAAACATGGAAGAGACATAAGAATAAGTAAAACCTGGATCGAATAGTACCGAAGCATACTTACTGCAGGCAGAAATAATACTTGTGATCATGGTGTCTGAGGCTACTGCATCTAGTCTAGTTGGGTAGGCATAGAATCTAGCCGGAATGCCACTTGGCTAGCGTCCACCTCTAGGAAGACCCCTACCCACCTTCCATCCGCCTCTGGCCGGCTGGACAGATGGTGCAGTAATCATGGCCCTATGTCCCTAGTATACTGCTTTTCCCCAAAGCCTGGGGTAAACTTTCATCATATGACCAAGCTCTTGACACTTGAAGCAACCTCTCATTGCGGAAAATTGCTGACTCTGGGTCTAACCCTAATGACCTGAATACCCATTGGAGGAACCCTGAATAATCGGTGGACGATAGGTTCTCTCTAGAATGGCATTGTAGTAAGGTCGTGTTATAGCACCGCGAGAAGGTGGTGGTGCTGAATACATGGGTATGCTAGGCTGGCCCCTCATGAACTAACCTCTGCCTCAGATGGGGCACCGCTAAATGCCGAGGCCATTTATCCCTCAATGTGAACTCTCGTCCTTGGATGCTGATACTCTCACTCCTCCGAGCTATCTCCACAACTTGATTGTAAGGAGTCCCCATCTCTGCCTCTCGGGCTATAGAAACCTAGATCCCATAGTGCAAGTGTGTAATAAACCTCTGCACTCTCTCTGCATCTGTGAGGAGTATGGTAGATGCATGATGAGACAACTTAGATAATCTCATCTCACAGTCAGTCAAAAACATCTTACCCTACTAGGGCCACTTCAACTGACCCCGTAACTCTTTCCTCTATAAGGGTGGAATATCTCTCTCCAAGAAGAGGTGTGTAAACTGATCCCAAGTCAAAAGAGGTGAACAAGCTCACCTGCTCTGGAGATATGACTGCCACCATATGTGAGCCTTCCCCTCTAGTTGAAATATGGTAAAGTTCACCCTGTTGAACTCCACCACTCTCATATTATGCAGCTTCTTCATGCAACGGTCAATGAAATCTTGTGGGTCCTCTGATTGCTCACCACGAAAGACATGAGGATGAATCCTAGTCCATATGTCCAACCGCTTTTTCTCCTCAACGGTCGCAACTGGTCTAGTCTTTACTCTAGCCACTGCAACCGGCTGAACTCCACACGCAGGCAGTGCACCTGGGTCTGATAAATGGCAGCAACATGCCCAAGAGCATTGGCGGTAGGGGTAATAGTCAAACATGAGTCATAGAATCCATGAACCGCATCAGATGGCCCATAACCTCTTGAAAGCCCGGTGCGGTCATAAACTTCATTGGGGACGGCTCAACTTCAGGTGCCTCATCCTTTAATAGGGTCCTCCATCGGGTCCACTGGTGGTACTACATGAGCAAATCTAGGACGCCCTCGTCCTCTAGAAAGAGTTGTGGCCCTCCCTCGACCTCTATCTCTACCTTTCGCTACTGGTGGAACAACCCTTCTATCACCGAGTACTGCCGTTGCGCGCGTTCTCACCATATGTGAGAGAATAAGAGAAAGATACTTAGCACAAAATCAATTGCACGCTTGTAGATGAAGAAAGAGAAGTTTTCTAACACCTTATAACCTCTTGAAAATAAGTACGGGCGTCTCCGCACCGATCTGCAAGACTCTACTAGGTCTGCTCATGACTCGCGAGACTTATATGAACCTAGTGCTCTGATACCAAGGTATTGTCCGCTTTGGTCCTAGTCCCGCACAGTTTTAAAATGCGCTGCTAGGGTCTAAGGCATGTTTACTTATATACCCAACATCTCTCCTGTGTTTAGTCGATGTGAGATTCGCCTAGAGTATCACAGTTCTACATTTATTTCATTTATTTAATAAGATCCATGATTTCAAAGGTCTAAGAATAAATAACTAAATTGATGGTTCACCGTTGGCTTCCCTAACGGCCGCGTTGGGCACTCTCACGACCTATGATGGGAATTGGCCGTGATATTTTGAAATTTAATTTGATCAAGTTGTTTGCATGATCTTGAATTTTTATATTAGCATGCAATATATAGAAAGAAAATTGTTAGTGACGATGTTGATGATGAAACAACAAAATCTTTTGAAATAATCGTGGGTATTGCTTATACATAGTGGACCAAGCCATTTTGCGATTCTAAATAAATTTGAACTATTCAAACAGCCAAAGATGTCTTGACAATTTACCTAGTGAGGAAAATTTGAAATTACTAAAGGGTGATAATTTTAAAAAAGAGTGTTACTTAAACATAGATAATATCTAAATAATTACCTACATTTTGATAAGAAGAGTTATTAGAGATCTCTATACTAGGAAGAAAACACATGTAGTCAAATGAATCTTGATGGAGGTGTGTCCAAGATCGCAAACACCTCCAAAATGTTATTGTTAAAGAGAAGTTTCAAATAATAACATATATGAATTTTGTTCAACAACTATAATGCCTCGTATGAAAATTTGGATTTAGCAATTTCATGATCAAGCGTGTCTATGGACCTGAAAAATACCACTTAGTTATACTGCTAGAGAAAGGTAACACATAAGTAGGACTTACGTTTTGTTTGGATGGTTGTTGTATATTGTTTTATAATATATCGTATCATACTAGTATTATACTGTATCGTTTTGATGAATATAATATTTGGATAGATTGTGTAATTTTTGGTCGTTTCATAATGTTACACACCATTGAGATCACGCTCAACTATGCCTTATAAAAAGGACTAAGTGGCCGTTGCAAATATAATCTGATTTACAAGTCCGGAGTCGAATCCCACAGAGAACTAAGACTTAGGTACAACTGTTCAATATTGCTAAGAAACACAAGTCTAAAAAATTTCCTAATTATAGAGATTATAATATTTATTTCTAACTAATTAATTAACAACTATTATAAAGCAGTAAAATTATCAACTAACAAGGATGAATTTGAGACAAGACTAAGGAGGTCTAGAGTTATGATTTCCCCAATTGTCGGAATCCTTCCCGCTATGCCTTTTATAATTTCGCCTAAGTATTTTCTACCGATCGTGAGTACTTCGGGTGTCATAATTATCTTCCGAACAACTACCACAATTTACTAGACATATTCTTCATAACTACGCTAGCTGACACTAGTTTACTGCTCACTAAGATCGCACCAAGGTTTTATTATTCCTAATATCCCATCTTTAAACCCTTCGTATTGATTCCTCACATACGTCAGGAGTGATGTTGTTCAACAACTACCTAAATATGTACCATTTTTCAAGCAATACATACCAAATAGGCACAATCAATTGATGGTCATTCAATCAACAACAATAGACGCATAGTTGAACAAGTCGATAAATCCAACGACTCAATTATATAAAAACATATCGAGAATTTATCCTACAAAAGGTTCTATCAAAACTCTAGATAACAAATTAGCTATTCATAATAGTATGCAAAACTACAATACTAGAATTCATAACCAAAAATGAAAACAGGAAGAGGAATTGAAAAACTCATAGAAGAATTCTCCGCCTTGCTCCTAGTGTGTTCTTGCCTCCTTAGGTCAAATCCTCTCTAAGAATGTCCCCTTCTTCTGACTCCAAAAACGTCTTCCTAAAAAACGTCTTCTCCCCTCAAAAGTGAGTTTATGGACTATTTATCTGAGATAGGGTTAGCATGGGGCGAAAATAATACAAGCCCACTTCGAAACAATCTTTTTAAGTTAGCTCGTTCACTCTATCGTGCGCACACGAGAGTGTTCTCTTTTTCTTTTCCTTCTAAGTCTCTCGTGCACTTCCATGCCTTTTTGCAATGCTTCGCTGTTTTGTTTCCTCAAGCTTCTCCTCAGCTAGCTCGTTCATTCTCTCGTGTGCACGCGAGAGTGAACGAGCGAAGTACTTCTCTTGTCTTGTAATTTGGTCCAAAATCAACTTCTTTTGCTCATCTTTCGTCCAACTTGCTCCTACACATAAGAATGCACGTAATGAGCATAATTCAATACAAAACTCATATAACCGCCCGTAACCACACAAGTTATGAGATGAAAGTACACCGAAAAATATGCAATTTTGGCCGTTTATCAACCATCATTTTAAAAAATAAGCGTACATTATTATAAGAAAAAGGTAAAATATGGTGTAGAGTAATTATTAAAAAGGTAGGATAAAGAGTAAAACAAATTAAAATAAGGACAGGATAAAAAATAAAAAAATAAGGTGACAACGCGATCACATCAAGTCGATCGTTATATAAAAGGTGCTTTTATTATTATTATTATTATTATTATTATTATTATTATTATTATTATTATTATTATGTTAACAACGGATCTAACAATTCATTACAATAAAATTTAATGAAGGCTTAATACATAAATAAGCCCTTAAACTTGATATTTTTTTTTATTTAAACACAAACTAAGACTATGACCTATTAGACACCTAAACTCAAGCTGTAGTGTACCAATTAGACCATCTTACACACAATGTTTCACAAAAACTAAATGCGTGAGTTTCACACACTCTGACATGACAAAACAAGCGAATAATTAGGTGACAGGTGGAATTTTCTAGAAAAGAAAAAGAGAAAGAAAGCCTCTCTCGTCTACAATATTATTTTCTTCCCAAATCTGTAAAATACCATATTATATAATCAAATAATTCTTTCAAAATTGACTCAATGCTAGAACTCAATTGTTTTGCTCGCAAATGAATGAGGAGCTAAATTCTCATTTTTGCTCTTAATTTCCAATTTTGTCAGAAAGTTCATGTGATTTGATTCAACCAAAGACGACAAAAGATAATGAATCAATTTCATATCTGTTGCTGTTGCAAATATGAAGGAAATATACCCACTAAAATAAAAGTCAACCACCTCGCTCATAAGCAATTCCTCCTAAGTTACAATACCATATGATCTAGATTCTCCAAGAGGTATATTTTGATGGAGAAATGGATATGACAACATATCCAACCTTACACTTTGAATGAAGAAGACGAGAGGGTGATGATGTAATGGCATATAGACGATTAGAAAGTCGAGGGTGGGGTAGGGTGGCGTGGGATAGCGGTGGTGATTTAATGGACAAGTTCAAATGTCTGCTTATGTATTTAATTTTTAAATAATTATCAAAACAAATATTATATTTAAAGTAATAATGCTATACAATAATTAATATCCGTCCAAACAACATGTTAGAATGTGGTCTTGAGGACATGACGTTCAAAGCAGGAAACATGTACACCTAGTATATAACCCGTGTACTAGAAGTTCCAGATTTGTCCCAAAACCAGCAAATGCATCAGAACATAGATAAACCACTGTTTAAAGGATAAAGGCACTAGATTGCCATAATTTCAGTGGGCTAAAAGTATTGTATTAAAGTATAGGGCAAGTTACATATTTGACCCCTCCTTAAAAAATAGTTACATTTAGTAACCAAACATATAAAAACTATATAAGTATATTATATATTAATACAAAAATAGATACACATTTTAACGACTATTATTTTCAGGAACGACTATATTGTATAATCTTTCCAAGGAAGATTATATTGATTCATTATATTCAGGGGCGGATATACATGAGATGGACTGGGTACACATGAACTCATCATCCTCTCCTTAAATCATATATAGCACTAGTAAATTTCAGCTCAAATACATAATATGGGTAAACTCAAGCTCAAGTGAGCATTTTAGTGTACTGGTAAGGAGGTGCACCTTCTGCCTTTTAATTAAGGAAAAAATTGTTTTAAACAAAACAAACATTTTTTTCTTTGAATAACCAATCAAATCACAGTTTTTAAGACACACCGTATTTATGTGAAGTTTGTAACATCCATCAAAATTGAAAAACAGGAAACCGCGCACACAATTATGTGTAAATCTGTCAACTGAAAAATATAGGAAATTTGTGTGCTGCCCCCTTTCTAACAACAAACCGACTTTCACAATCCTTATATAAACAGTCAGTTTGTGATACCTTAAAACATCAAAAACAAAACAAACACATATAACATCTACACTAAGCAAAGTGCAGAGATATGTCTGGTCTGATAGATATTTGGACAAGTGAGTTTGCAAAGTCGCATAACAAGGTGGGTCAAAGTCAAGGTGCTGAACCCATTTTCTCAAAAGGGTCAAATCCAAAAACTGAATTAATTGGCGAAAACCATGAGATAAAGAAAGGAAATTGGAGTTCCCACTCTGTCGTAAGGAATTTTGAGTCACTTAAAAAGTTGAATTGCTACTCTGAAGCTTCAATTTCTATGATTCTTGATTGTGTTAGCCCTTGAAGTAAAGTGGACAGTGGACACCGTTTTACTACTATTTTTTTTTTGGCTGTTATTTTTATTTCTCTTTTAAATTTTTACTTTTGTTATGAGCTGAGATAGCTTTGCAGCTTTTCAATTAATTTCCACCACCTTAATGTTTGTGGGGGGAAAATGTGTAGTTTTAATTTTGTTTCTATCTAAGTTTGTCTATTAGTCTACAGATTTGATTTTCCTTAAATGCTATTCCCTCTAATTAAAATGAGCTACGTGTTCGATAACAAGTTCATCATCTATAAACTTCAAATCCTGGCTCAGGCGGCTCCAATGATATTAATTGGTGAATGGAGTTAACCACCTCATGATAGGTTCACCTATATATTAAAGAAAAATTTACATGGAATTTTCAGTAATAAGTTACATGTTAGTAAATTGCTAACTTAGAAACCGAAGCAAATTTAATTACATTGTGAGAGCTCAATGATTTTTGTGGTCCAGGATAGTTTGTGACATTTGTGGCGAGGAAGAAAGTTCCAAGTCAAGGTCTTCGTCAACCCTTTAATAAATTGTGTTAGGTAAAAGGCTACTTTTAATACAAAGACTTATACTACTAGTTTGCAACAAAAAGGTTGTTCATCTTCAAATCATATTACTTTCTCATCATGGCTGAAATTCTTTACGAGCTTGCTGCTGAGATCTTGAAAAACTTGGGTTCTCTTGCAGTTCAAGAAGTAGAATCAATTCGGGGACTAGGCGAAGAGCTACGCAAGCTTTCTGGTACAGTCTCTTCAATCCAAGCTGTACTAATGGACGCGGAGGAGCAGCAGCAGAGTAGCCACGAGGTGAGGGATTGGATAAGGAAACTTAAAAAAGTTTTCTTTGAGGCCGATGATCTCTTGGATGACTTTGCTACTGAAGTAACGCATCGAAAATTGGTGAGTAAGGTAAGCATATTCTTCTCAAAGTCAAATCCTGTGCTTTATAATGTTAAGATAAGTAAGCGTCTCAAGACCATTCGACAAAATCTAGATGTAATTGCAAAAGATAAGGCCTCCTTAAACCTTGTTGAAAGGAGGCAACCTTTGCTTCTTGAGTCTAATTTGGATAGAGAGACTTATTCATTTGTGCCTGATGGAGAAGTCATTGGAAGGAATGATGATAGAACGAAAATTCTTGGTTTTCTTATGAATTCTGAGGTAAATGAGAATGATGCGGTTATATCGATTGTTGGCCTTGGTGGACTAGGAAAGACCACTCTCGCACAATCGGTGTATAATAGTGAAATGGCTCAGGAAAAATTTGATAAAAGATTGTGGGTTTGTGTTTCAGACGTTTTTGAAGTGAAAGTGATTGCAGAAAAAATCGTAGAATCTGCAGGAGGGGAGAAGAATAATTGCCTTCAACTAGATGCTGTGCAAAAGCAACTTCGAGAAATGCTTGATGGGAAGAAATATCTACTGGTGCTCGATGATATGTGGAATGAAGATGCCTTGAAATGGTCGAGATTGAAAAATATGTTGATTGGTGGAGCCAAAGGAAGTAAGATTTTAGTAACTACTCGTTCAGATGTAGTTGCGGAAGTTTCAGGAAGTATTCACCAACATAAATTGGGGGACCTTTCAGAAGAAGAAGCATGGACATTGTTTGAAAAAATGGCATTTGAGTGTAACAAAGAGAGTGAAAATTCGAGTTTGGTGGAAATAGGAAAGGAAATTGTGAAAAAGTGTAGAGGAGTTCCTCTTGCAATAAGGTCCGTAGGAAGCCTACTACGCCTAAAAAGAACGGAGGATGAATGGATATATTTCAAGAATCAAGATTTGTCAAGTATCACACGAGGAGGCGACAGTGTCATGGCCATTTTGAGATTGAGCTATAATCACCTTCCTCACCATCTAAAGATATGCTTCGCATATTGTTCCCTCTTTCCAAAGGATTTCCGAATTGATAGAGTTGATTTGATTGATATGTGGATTGCTCAAGGCTTCATTCAATCAACTATTAGCAACAGAGACAATGTGGAGGACGTTGCAAATTCATATTTCGTGGATTTGTTAAGAAGGTCATTCTTTCAAGAAACTAAAGAACATAAATCGTTTCCGCATTTTTACAAAATGCACGATCTTATTCATGATCTCGCAAAAGAAGTTGCAGATAGGGAGTTCTTCAGTATCACTAAAACTGAAGATACAGAGATTGTAATCCCAGAACAAACTCTCCATGCTTCTTGTTTATTCCAAGTAGGTGCTTCATTGGAATTTCTGAGTCCCTTCTATAGGAAGCATATGAAGTTGCGGACATTTATTTACCTAGATGGGTCTAAAAATGTTGTCATAAGCAATTCAACGTTAGAGAGAATGGTTTCAAGTTTTGAATGTTTACGCATTCTGCATCTACGTCGCCTGGAGATAAAATTTCTGCCTCAATCATTAGGTGGACTGAAGCATCTAAGATATCTTGCTATTTCCTCTAGAAGCATTGTTACTTTACCAAATTCCATCACAAAGTTGCATAATCTACAAGTTTTAAAGTTGGTTGATTGCATTAAACTCAAAAAATTGCCAAGAGATATTTGGAGATTGGTGAGCCTTCGGCGTTTGGTATGTCTGTGGTGCGCATCATTAACCCATATTCCACCAGGACTTTGGCAGTTGGCAAGTCTCATTCACTTGGATTTTGATGGTTGCAAGTCATTGGAAGATATGCCACTTGGAATTGGCAAATTGACATCTCTACGGACATTGACAAGTTTTATTGTAGGCAAAGAAAGTTGCATATCTGGTTTGGCAAGTGACAAGTTGAATGAATTAAAAGGCCTTGATCTCAGAAATAAATTAAGAATTAAGATCATGGGACGTGCCCGTGCAATTGGAGAAAGAATACCTACCGATGTAGTGAAAAGAATGAAACATCTTCGATATCTCTGGGTAGAATTTGAACGTGGAAATCAAGAGGATGATACTGAGGCTGATCTGATAAAGTTGGAGGCCCTGCAGCCGCACCAAAACATTGAGAAGTTGCGAATAGAAAATTATAGTGGATCAAGGTTCCCAAGTTGGTTGATGGTTGATAATCTTGGCTTTTTGCTACCCAAGCTTGTTTTTCTACAAATCAGAGATTGTCATAAATCCCAAAAGCTCCCACCATTATGGCAACTGCCTTCTCTCCAAAATCTTGTACTATTGAATCTTGACGTCGTGGAGAGCATAGATGATAAATTCATGCTAACATCAAATAAGTGCTACTTCCCTTCCCTAAAGCGACTTTATTTGGGGATAACAAGTGAGAAGATATTGAAGCAAATTCTTTGCCCACCTCATCATCCTTCTCCTCTTTGCAATTTGAATAGATTGACTCTAGTTTCTATTGAGGACCTAGCAACTATGCCAGAGGATGTCTTCAAGAGTCTCGCCTCACTCCAATCCTTGTCTATATATAACTGCAGAAATTTGGTTTCTCTATCCAGATGTCTAACTCATCTCACTTCCCTTGAGTCTTTATGTATACAGAATTGCCCTCTGCTTGATTTATCCGACGAAGAAGCAATGCAATTTGAAGTCCCGGGGAATTTATCAACTTTCAAAGCTTTCTACCTTGACAAGCTAATGTCGCTACCAGTTTGGCTCCAACATTTCTCGGGTACTTTGAAATCAATAGAGATTTGGGAATGTCCTAACCTCACAACAATTCCAGAATGGATAGGCGGCCTCATTGCCCTTAATTGGTTGGAAATTTATGGTTCACGTATGTTGACATCCTTTCCAGAAGGCATGCGATCTCTTGCAGCAATGCAAGTGCTAATTGTTACAAGATGTTCATCAATCCTGAAGCAAAGATGCGAGAAGGAAGGAGGAGAGGACTGGCCTAAGATTGCTCACATCCCAAGAGTTGACATAAGAGAAGGGATTTGATAAATGGCTGCAAGTTGAGGTAATTATCTTTTTACTGCATGTTTGGGTTGATGTTTCTCGTCGTCTCATAATGTGTTTTGTATTGTGTTGTGTTGTTTAAGAATTGAAGCTGAAGGAAATTGGAGTTCTCTTGATTTCTCTGTTTGTTCTTACTTCCAAGATGAGTTGGGATAGCTTTGCAACTTCTCAGTTAATTTGGTTTCTGAATAAGTTTGTGTGTAGATCTGATTTTCCTAACAGTGTTTCCTGCCCATCCTTCAAGACAACACTATTCCTACTCCAAGAAGGCATCATAGAGTAACAAAGCATCGATCTTTTTATTTTCTTAATTGCTTTCGGTGCGGGTATAAGTTCGGGACGACAATTCTTCTTACCCATAGCTACAACTTTTATAGGTTTATCACTCATTGTTTTGTCTCGCCATTTGTTAATTCATCACAAATTAAAATTTCTTCTAAGCTAAAAGGTGGACTTCACGGTGTTCATTCCTTTCGAAGAGATAGATTCGAACCCATACTCGGTCTAGCTGCCCCTCTTTGTATTTTATGTCTCAGCCTTTTTACTTGTTTCAAAATTTCAGTAGATACACAAAGCGGGGTACTTCTTTAACTTGACAATGCATCCTTCATGAATACTCAGCTTTCTCTTCTATAAAGTGGGTTTTCTGCAGTTAATTGAGAGAAACATCTACCATTGAATGACCGGCAATGCAAAATGTAAAACAAAATTATCAGTTTTCATGAAAGTTAATTGAAGTTGCAACAAGACGAGGCCATCCCTAACTTTTAGTCATGAATTATCGTCTTATAAATATGTGAAAATTCCATTTTTTTTTTTGAGATTTCGGTTTTATTCATCATGTAGAATACAAGCTAGAGACAATACCAAAAGATTGATATTGCACGATTGCACGTCTGTGTACCTTGTGCAATTCTGTTATATTTCACCCTTTTAATGGTATTGCTAATCAAGTAATTGGCTAATTTATGTTGCAGTTTGTCTAATTTCAATCTCTTTATTACAAAGGTCTCATCAAACAATCTTAATTCTCGTCAAGTAATCTTAAGCTGGCGTTATTTGTTGCCTTTCTCAAACAATGCTAATACATGTAGTCAATAATTTAATTTTTTATTTTCTTCCTTAATAGTTGTTTATTAAAATGGATAAGTGTGTTTACGCATGACTTCAATTTATGAATATTTAGTGCGTTTAAAAAATAATAGCATTCGTATGCTTCTTTGTATACTATATTTTTCATATAGCATTTCTTATAAAAGTTATATTTAATATTTTTCGCGCAACGCACGGTTACGAATACTGCTTTATAAGAATGGCAGCAACATTTTGAGACGAATTTAAAACCATAAGTTGTATCTCCATGTTGAAAGGGGACAAACAAAACGGTCTTTTCAAATATCTGGATGATGATCATAGTGCACCCGACAATTGGTTAGCAAGGTAAATAGTTAGCGCACATAATCTTCAATAAATTATAAGTATCAGATCATAGGATAATTTCAGTTTATTAAGACGAGGTCTTAGATGAGGAGAATACATGCTTTTTTCTCTTTGTTTTCTATTTTTTTTTATTGGAAAAAGTAAACATGTTAAAAATAAAAAGTGCATATTAGAACAATTGTGTTTCAGATCATCATTTCTGTAATTTAAAAATCGCATTGGCAATTACAGAGTAAATAATCTCCTATGGCCAAGTACAAATTGAATAGTAAAAATGACGCTTTGAATTTTTTTTTTTGTATTTTATATTAGTGATTTCTTAAATTATTTTTTACCGATCTCACAGGAAAGGTCTTTCGCATTTATATCCGATTTTGGGATCACAATTAAAGTTATATCCACTTTATAGAAAAAAATTTGCAAGTCTGCCCACTTTATGATTAACTTCAGACTTATTTCCATGCACTTAAGGTCAGAGAGGTCAGAAGTGCAAAAATTGCACTTCAAACGCACTTAAGGCCACGTAGGTCTTAAATGCAACAATTGTTTTCATGCACTTAAGGTCAAATAGGTCTTAAGTGCAAATTTTTTATTCATCGAATTTTAATAATTCAATACACGATTTAACACCTAAATCTACTCCAAATGAGCTCAAATTTGAAACATAACCTTCAAATATCATCAAGAACAAACCTCAATCATCAATTTGCCAAAACAACAATAAATCTAATGTCACGTCCCGAACCATGGCTTGGGCGTAACAGGGTGCCTAACTACATGTGACCGAGCTAACCAACTGCTGGCTGAATCAACATATGATATCATAACATACTAAATGCGGAAGATACACTAACATATGTTGATATAGTGAAAGTCTGAAAGATATAAATCAAGTGCAGAAATACGAATATAACTCAGAAACATATCTATAGCAAACATTGCATAATATGAAAAGCTTGCAACTCTGTCTAATTGTTACTCTAGTGTCTAGTCTATGAAGCCTCTAATGAAGTACTGAAAACACTAATTGTCTGTAAATACTAAAAGACTGTAAACTAATGATAATGCCCCGCGAACTGGGTCTCACCAAGTAGCTGGTACGAGAATCCTAACGCTCTGAATCGTAAACATGTAAATCATTACTTGCATCGTGAGAACTGTAAATGTTGAAATTGAAATTAAACTAATAACTGAACAAATAACTGATAATTGAACTGATAATTGATAACTGATAACTAATAACTAATAACTAATAACTAATAACTAATAACTAATAACTAATAACTAATAACTAAACTAATAACTGATAACTGAACCGAACAAAGGAAGTATGGATATGAATACTTCCTCTTCTGAATGATGAACCACATGTTTATCTGAATAAATGAACTACGACCTTTGGCCCAATATGTGCACAAACTACGACCTCATGCCCAATATTTGTATATTTGTACAAACAACAAAAAATACAAATTTAATATAATTTTCAGCTATTCATTTTACAGCGGTTATAAAGTATCATTTTCCCCAAATATTTTCATGCACTTAAGGTCAAGAGTCAGAAGTGAAAAAATTGCACTTTAGATGCACTTAAGACCAAATAGGGCTGAAGTGCAACCAATGATTTCATGCATTTAAGTAAGGGTGGCAGGTGGGCCGGGCCTGGCCCGGGCCCGACCCGGGCCCGCGGGCTTAGCGG